>JAOTRR010000033.1:69885-80230 GCA_028570945.1 Gogo arcuatus
CTTATTTCTACCCATCGTCCATATTTTTATTCTATTACTCTTATCTCGTTGTTTCAAGTTGACTCATCATTAAAAGTTGACTCCATTTATCTAAATTTGAAAGTTGACTTTAAATTTGATTTCTTTAAGTTGACTTATTTTATTTAAAGTTGACTTATTTAAAGTTGAGTGTTTAATGTAAAGTTGTTTTATCATTGAAAGTTGACTCCTTTTTTATTTAAATATGACTTCTTTTTTAATTGACTTAAATTTAAAGTAGATTTATTTAAATTTGACATGTTGACTTTTTTTTAATTTTAACATTGACTTCTTTTATTTAAAGTTGCCTGTTTTTTATTGAAAATTGACTTCAAAGTTGACTTATTTAAAAAAAAAAAATTTAAACTTGACTTTGATTTCTTTTATTTAAAATTTAGCCTTTTTATTTCAAGGTGACTATTTAAAGTCTCCTTATTTTATTTAAACTTTCCTTTTTTTAATAAAATTGACTAAACTTGACTGATTTATTTAAAGTTTAGTCTTTTTATTTCAAGGTGACTTCTTTTTATTTAAATTTGACTTCTTTTTTTCTAGTTCACTTTTTATTTCAATATGACTTTTTATTTAAAGTTGACTTGTTTTAAGGTGACTTCTTTTTATTTAAAGTTGGCTTTTTTAATTTACTCTTTATTTCAAGTTGACTTCTTTTAATTTCATGTTGACTTATTTTATTTACAGTTGATTTTTATTTTTTAAAGTTGACTATTCAAAATTGACTTATTTAGTGTTCTTTTTATTTAAAGTGAACTTTTATTTAAAGTTGACTTCTTTTTAAAATGACTTCATTGAAAGCTGATGTCTTTCATACAAATTTGACTTCTTTTTAAGTTGACTCTTTATTTAAAATTGACTTCTTTTATTTAAAGTTGACTTCTTTAAAGTTGAGTTTTTTTTATTTATTTCAAGGTGAGTTCTTTTTATTAACATTTGACTCTTGATTTTAAGGTGACTTCTTTTTCATGCAAACGACTTCTTTTTATTTAAAATTGACTTATTTAAAGTTGACTTGATTTTAAGGTAACTTCTATTATTTAAAGTTGACTTCTTTTTTTGAAGTTGCCTCTTCATTTACAGTTGACATCTTTTTAGGTAAAGGTAGCTCTTTTTGGTTAAAGTTGACTTGTTTAAATTTGCCTCTTTTTTTTATTTAAAATTGACTATTATTCAAAGTTGACTCTTATCATTGAAAGTTGACTCGGTTCATATTTGAGTTCTTTCTTTTAAGTTGACTCTTATGGACTTCTTTTATTTAAAGTTTATTTAAAGTTGTTTGTTTTTATTTAAAATTGACTTATTTGAAATGGACTAATTTAAACATTACTTTTATATGATTTTTTATTTAAAGTTGAATTAAAGTTGACTTCTTTTTATTTCAAGTTGACTTTGTTTAAAGTTGACTTTCATGTTGACTTTTTATTGAAAATTGACTTCTATTATTTAAATTTGACTTTCTTTTAAGTTGCTTCTTTTTATTTAACATTAACTTTATTTAAAGTTGACATTTGATTTCTTTTAAAGTTCACTCCTTTTAAATTTGACTTCTTTTTTTTAAAGTTGACTTTTTTTATTTAAAATTGACTTTCAAGATGACTATATTTAAAGTGGACTTATTTTAAGATGACTTTCACATTGACTTATTGTATTTACAGTTGACTTCTTTTTTTAAAGTTGACTTCAAAGTTGTCTTTTTATTTAAAGTGGTCTTATTTTTATTTAAAGGTGACTCTTTTTGTTTTTAAGGTGACTTCTTTTTATTTAAAGTTGACTTCTTTCATTTAAATTTGACTTCTTTTTTAAGTTGACTCTCTTTTATTTAAAATTCACTTTAAAGTTGACTTCTTTTTATTTTATTTATTTTATTTAAAGTTGACTCTGATTTAAAGTTGGCTTATTCAAAGTTGAGTCTTTTTATTTCAAGGTGACTTCTTTTTATTTAACATTGACTCTCTTGATTTTAAGGTAACTTTATTAAAGTTCTTATGTTGACTCTTATTGAAAGTTGACTTCTATTATTTAAATGTTACTTCTTTTAAATTTCCTCTTTTTATTTAAAATTGACTTCTTTTTAGTTCAAGTTTACTTCTTTTTTTTAATTGACTTTTTATTGAAAGTTGACTTCTTTCATTTAAATTTGATTTGTTTTTAAGTTGACTTTTTATTTAAAATTGACTTCTTATTTAAAGTTGACTTTGATTTATTCAAAGTTGACTCTTTTTATTTAACTTTCGCTTTTATTTAAAAATTCTTTAAAATAAGCTCTATTTCACCCCTTCTAACAACCAAGGGTGATGATTTAACACCGAAATACCTTCTGTGTGTGCACACACATGTTGAGAACACAGTGACATGGTGACCATATGATACTGTAAAATGCCATCATCAATGCCCGTTGTTCCCTTTTCTTCTTCTTGCCTTCCTTCATGTGTTGCACATTTCTGAGCTATCTGCAAAACAGATTGTGACTATGGTCAGAGTTAAACTTGAAACTATCCTCCAAAGCTGGTGAAAGGCTCATATTATCCTCAGTTGGATTAATTTAGACAAATTAATTGCTGAGCATGCATTAACATGCACCTACAGGCAGGTGTGGGTTACCCTCCATATTCCTGTATCATGTATACATACATGCATACATAGAACATAACAAACAGATGTCATGTATTTTTTGTCAGTTGTTTAATATTAGGACTGAGGAGGCAAAAACAGACACGATCCAAACAGACTGATGGCATAGCCCTGTCTTCTTAGTCAATTAATTATGGTGTCAGTACTGTTGAGAAGCTGCATGTGTCACGCTCTTGCCAGCAAATCCTGAAGTTGCACACTACAAATTATATGGTCCCCAACCCATGACATCATATCAAGCACCAGTTACTGTTTGCAATCTTCTTCATTCATAAAAATCCAGACTCTCATTTTGTCTTGCTCCAGCAAGTCTAAGCCTTTGTTCTCTACCTTGTTGTTTTGACCACAGCCAGTTGTCTTTGTCTTTCTACTCATTTTGTCTAATAGTTCTATTGTTTTGTCTTTTCTAATTTATGCCCACTTGCGAGTCTTCTGACCATTCTCTTGTCTCTCTTGAGTATTGTCTAGCACTTCCCGGTTGGTTTTAAATAAAACCACACACCTGAAAATGTCTGTCCGCCTTCATGACAGCACGCTTACTAAACTGCCTTTCCTTTCATTGCTGAATATTTGTGTTACAACTAATTTTACACAATGTATTTATTGGGAAGCACTGTATTGACAGTAATGTATTTTTCAAAGTACAAGATCAAATGTAGCCAGTTGTTTTGGATACACCTTATATTTCTTGAATTTGTAATTGACATATGAAATTTATTTATTAATACATAGACAACAGTGCAGACTAGAAAATGCAGCTAACTGCATGTTATGAGCTTACTTACCATTGCCACTTACCGTTCTGCTTAAATGCAGCGGGATGCAGGATGGCCATGGGGATGTGGAAACAGCTAGAATTCCTCACTTTAATTATACTGTGGTGAGAAAGCTGCCATATACACCAAATGGCCCTTAAGTGAATTTATTGCTCATTTCAGGTCTTGGTAATGACAAGTCCAATATGTGTGGTTTGTTCAGGGACCAGCACACTGTGTTGTGTATTGTTTGGCAGAAATCTCTATCTAGATTTAAACAGGTCAGCAATAACACAAATTTACTCAGTTTACTCAGAAGCCATAAAATGTTTTGTGATTTGCAATCCCAAAATCTCCACCCAGATAGCTGGCTATTCTGAGCCAAATTCAGATTAGTCACCTAAGTACCAGATATAGCAATGAAAAAAATATTGTGAGCCAAAAATGGCCCTATTGTAAACAATCATTTTACAATTTATTTAAAAGTTGTAGGCATATGATCTCGGTCTGATTGTGTTCTACCAGTCAGATTCAGACTGACTTATCGCCGTCATTCCATGTGGGCATGTTGGGCAAATGAAGTGGTAAGCACTGGTGGGCCAGCATTGTGTTATTGCTCATTTACTATCAGAGATGTAAACTTGTTGCGATATTTATGATTTGCTCTGTGTGTTGTCATTGCAAAACCTAAAATTCACTCAAACTTGTCTTAACTTACTTCTTATATTTAGTGATCTTAATTGTTAACTTACAATTTTAAATACTCATGTAGAATAGCCCAATGTGTCAGTTCATTTGTATAAGAAGCAATAAATTGAGTTCTCTAATATGTTTCCATGCACAGTACTTGCAACAATAAAAGTTCAATTATAACGTTTTAAGTACATAAACTATGAATATTTGGTATCCATCATTACTGTATGATTCGAGAGCATTTCTTTTAAAATGGCTGTTACTGTTGTAATTTCAGGTCATGAAACACATAACCACATAATATTTAAAACTGAATTGTAGAGAAAATCCACAGCAGTCTCTTTTATCAAATAGAAATAGTAACATACAGTAAAAGTTAAAATGTCAGTTATGTGAGTTGTTATTTTAAAATAATATTTAAAACTAGTAACAATATCCACCTTATGGTTTTGATCTACATACAGTATACGGCCAAAATTTTGTGGACAACTGACCAGCACACCCAGATGTGCTTTTTGAACATCCCATTCCAGATTTAGTCAAGCTGTTGTAATGCTACAGCTTACAAAGTCATCCAATAAAATTGTGTTCTTTCAACTTTGTGGCAACAGTTTGGGGAAGGCCCATACATGAGTGTGATGACCAGGTGTCCACAAACTTTTGGCCATATAGTGTATAAATAAATTGTTCATTAATCACATTCCCTGTTAATCTGAAAACACTGATCACAATGGAACAAATAATGGCATCATAACTAGAGTTATAGTAATGAGAGGTGAGATTTTCTCCACAAAATCCTCTTCTTTCTCAGTTTATGGCAATAACAAGGATGACCAGATACAATTTGTTCATATATATATTTTGTACAGAACTAAAGATTTACATCAAAGGGGATATTGTGAGGAATGTTCAAAGAAACAACTTAGGAGTCAGTCAAACCATACAGAATCTTCAATAAGAAGCCTATGGTCACCATGGAAACATTCACCCTGTTCCCAACACTGTCACATCTTAATAATTGAAAAAGGAATCATCCATCTACAACAAAACATGTAGCATTTCTTTCATTTGAGTTTATGAAGAGAGTTGATCATATTTTCTGATTTAAATTATTCTGTTCTGAGCAATATCCCTCAAAACTATTACATATATTCCACCAGCTGTAGCATTTTTTCAGTGCACCTATTTTTGTGTGTGTGTGTGTGTGTGTGTGTGTGTGTGTTAAGGTTTTAGCTGCTGTGCTATTATATTCAGTGGATTCTTAGTGAGGTAAGATGTTGAGTTAAGATCATTTATGCTTTTATATATATATATATATATATATAAATAAAAGTTTCTCTTAGGAGAGAAAGAGAGCAAAAGGGAGGGAGAGAAGCAAAGAGAGAGTGGGTACTTGCATTTAATGCTCATGTTTATGCAGAGCTACCAAACCTTGTTGCCTCAATGAATAAAATATACATATTCAAATTCAATTTATTTTAGTAGTGAGAAATGGAATTTGTATAGGGTTACTAAAATGCAGTGTAAGTCACGTGACAGTCAGGATTTTACTGTTTATAATTTTCATCTCAAAATTATTCACATTATAATCCATTTCCCTCACATTGACCCCTGTGTGCAGTTACATAAATAAAAGGCTGAAGAAAGAAGTCAATTCCCATATGATGAGAGCACATCTATCCTCAGTCTTATGCTGTAAACGTAGTTGGGTAAGAACGAAATAAAAATTAAAATAATTTCTCCTCAATTCCATTAAAGACAAAAAAAAAACAACAAAAACATCAACATCCTTTCACTGAGGCATGCCTGCTTCTGTGCAATACTCTGAAAGAGGCTCATGATCAAACAAAAGCTTTTTACTTTTTAATCAATTTTAAGATTGATTTTGTCTTTTCCCCTACTTTGTGTAATTTACCTTTTAATTGTCTCTGGCTCTAGTTGGCATGACCATAAGTTCTATTGAAAACAATGCCCAGGTTGGAACATCTGTGGCTTGTACAGTTCTGAAGTTTTGTGTCACTAATCACAGCCATATTATTGCACCATTTTACAATAGCACCTGTGAGCATCAGGGCTAGGAATGGTGTTTGTAGTACAGAATTTATCATGTAGTGCCGAAGTAAAGTGATGGATTCTTTCACAACTTAGATCAGAAAACAGGATATGCTCTGTAATTACACAGCTGTAAGAGTCAGTGGTGATCATCACTGAGTGGCAGGCATCAGAAGAGGCTGGTAAGTGTGGTTTGCGAAGGACTCCTGCACTCACGCACATCCAAGGTGCCTGGCACAGAGGTCAGTACGGAGGTGACAGTGGGCATGGTAGGGTTGGTGAGGTCTGTCAGTGTGGTGGGAGTGCTAGACGGGCTCATAGAGGCATTTGAAATTTCTGATGCCGGACCAGATGGTGTTCCACCAGCTAGAGTCGACCCATCCGAAGCTTTGTCCACGCCACTATTCTCCTGACGCAGAAGATTTCGTCGGAATTTGGCCCTGGCATTCTGGAACCAGACCTGAAACAACATGGCCATCCATCCATTAGTAACAAAGCAATGAGGGAAAAGACATTTGAAATGGAATGACAAATAGACAAAGGAAAGGCACTCTCATTAAAGGTTTAGCAGGCTCATCCAAGCAAATGACTGCTTTGTTTTCTAGATATTATAATTAGGGCTTTGAGATTTTATGCTTAACAGTCTTTTTTGTTTATTTCATTTCTTTCTTTCTTCCTTTTCTTTCTCCAGGCAATTATCTGTCATATTTATGAGAAAACTACAGCCTATATTTGTCTCCACTCCTTTCACTGATAGCTGACAAAATATCTGGTTCTTGATGGCAGACTCATTTTCAGACTTGTTTTGGAATGTAACAATTCCTTTATTTGTCTCTTCTATTAGTTACCATTTCACTGATTTTTTTTTTTTCATTTCATATTTTTGTAGTAACTTTCACAGAATTGACAACTCATTAAACTTAATTACTATGCTTATTTTTCTAATTAAAAATTAAATTGTTGTTAGCCAAGTGTAAGAATTCAACTTAGGATAGTTTCATTTAATGTCATGTCTGTTTAAGGTTTCAGAAAAGATTTATATTAAACAGGATAAATTATGAAATTCTGTATACTAATAAAAGAAATACATAGCTTAAAATTTTATGAAATTCAAATCAGTGTTTGAATCAACATTGGAATTAACATGAGTCATGGCTGCACTTTAATGCAGACAAAAAGAGAGGATTTCGTACCTGAAGTACACGCTTTGTAAGACCTGTTTTCTGTGCCAGCTGTTTCAGATCCTTGGCATCAGGATTGTGGTTGATGGCAAAGTAGGACTTCATGGTTCTCAGCTGATGGTGCTTGAAGGAAGTCCTCATTCGCTTGGTCTTCTGACCAGAACTGTACTGAGAGTCTCTGTCCATAGGATCCCCATCATTTTCATTGCAGCTTAGTGCTGTTTTAAAGAAAACATCAGGAAATATATTTCTTTAACACATGCAACAGACAATGATACAAACTGGTTCACAAGTAGCCTTTAATTAAGATGCTTAATCATGGTAAACCATTGGTACAATATGCTTTTGCTTAAAAAAAAAGGAGAAAAAAAAGAAGTAGAAGAATTAAAAAGTACAAGTCAAAACCTCATATGTGGAAAGTGAAACAGTTTCCAACTGTGAATAAGCTGAATATCCAAACTGTAATTATAACAGATACATAAGGCAGTCTTGGTGTCCTCATTTCAATTAGGTATCCTGAGCTACCACAGTACCATACTGAGACATTTCCCAGCCAATTGCCTTTCAATAAACCTTTATAGTAGCAAAATCATGTGTTAACAGTGAATTGCTTATTCAGCTTCCATGCAAGACTATAAAATAATGACATTTTGATCTCTCTATTTTTTCCTTTTTCTAACTGTTACATTTAAACTTCATTTAAATAATTTCTTGTTTATATGTACCTGGATTTTCCTGATAAACTGTGACATGAAAGTAGCATATTCTTTGATTTCATACAAGAAAAATGGGGTGACATGCAATTCCCCACAGACCAGGGGAAATAGTTTGTATATAAATTTATTTGATATATTTTTGTTTAAAAGCATACATAAATAAGATCTGGATCAACAGATTTATGTCTAACTCTTTCTTTTTGTCTAAAGGATTGAGAATAACAAAGTGCAAAGATTAGCCTAACTACTTTTACTTATTTTCTGTCTTATAAATATTAGCCATTCCTGTTTATTTATCATATTACTACAGTCATTTGCATGTGGCATTCAGATTCAGCTTGCAATGGAGCATTTTTGAAGATACTGACGCAGAGAGTTGTGGGCAGTAATTCTTGGCAGAGGTTGAAGTGTTGCTAGACGCAAGACAGTTCAGGAATTCTGTTTTCTCTGACAACTGCAAATATTACTCTCGGAAAAACCGTCTGATCAGCACGTCGGATAATTAACCGTTAATGTGTACAACGCTGCACATGGCGAGTAAATGAATTGTAAACGATGTAAATCTGGCAACTGATAAATACTACTATTCATCGAAATACAGTCTAAGTAAATAGTAGATGGAATCTAGGACTCTTTCTGTTTTATAGTATTAAACTGATCCATAATCTGCCCTCTTTACTGCAAGCTGATATAATATTGACCAGTGTTTAACACAGTCTCACAGCTGTATGAAAAACAGCTGAAGTGCCCTCTCTGCACCAGTATCTTTAAAAATGCTCCATTGCAAACTGAATCTGAATGCCACATGCAAATGACTGTAGTAATAGGAGCAGTTGTCCTTAGCAGCTGTAGCTTGGAAATAGTTTATTCGTATGACTTTTAACGAAACTGTCCGTTGTAGATAATTTATGTGAAGTAATGCTTTCTCCTCCTTTCTTGGCCGTGGTTGTCGTTCTGTCTGTAACCTGAGGGGGGCAGCAGTGATCGAAAGCAAAAATGTCCCCGTACTTGCTGTCCAATGCGTGCCTGAGCCATTGTGCAGTGATTTAACAGGAAAGGAGTTCTTTGATATCTAACAAATCGTTACATTGATCGTATTGTTTCAGGCTAATCCATTAATTCATTTTTAAAGTTGTGTAGTGGCTCAGGACCAGAACCCAGAAAAACGTAGCGAGGTGAACTCATGGACTTCAGTGGGACACGGGAATAAGTTTTTCAAATTTAATATCACGAAGCAATTTCAGTGGGTAGGCCGAAAATGGAATAACACAAAGCTATATCTACTACTTGGCATAAACAATAGAAAGCTCTGAAAATATCTCACTGAACATTAAAATGCATGCCTTTTAAAAATGTAATTGGGCCTTTTTTTGGTCGTTTTGTTTTGTTTGTTTTGACGGATTCCATTTCGATTATGATTGTTACGGATAGGGTGCATATTAGAATTGTATGGTCTCCTTAGAAACGACAGCAAAAATTAATGAAAAATCAAACAACAAAATTAAGCACAAATAACACTTATCTGTAAATCACCTGAAATAGTATTACTGAGGTATAATGTGTTGTTTCTGAATGTGGGCACGTGATTAAGTTAGAGCTCAAGGCATCATTTGGCCCATGCAAAGGAAAGGGAAATAGCTTGTGTCTGAGAAATTTAATTAGCCTACATTTTTTCTCCCCCTTCAAAACCTCTCTATTTCACATTTTCTTCTTTCACATGTATTTAATCTTCTAAAGGTTTCGACTTGCATCTAAGTAATTTCCCACTTGTCAGCCATGTACTCGTCATCATTCTTCCCAAAGCTTTTATGTAGGAGTTAACGAGTCACGTTGCTGCTAAGTGTCGCAAGCTCAAGGGCACTAACATTCTAGATACTTTGTCACTGTAGTGATGCATAGTTTATGCAACCTAGTTTTGAGCATTATGCGACTGCAGTGATCAAAAGTCCTAAAATGTTTCTCTCTCAACCAAATGCTATGGTCGAATTAAGACAGAATGTGCATTTAGCCTGAAAAACGCGGGCTCTGAAACGTGCGAAGGGTTCTTCAGTTGTATATTTGGGGATTCTATTAAAGTAGCATATGGAGCCCTTTCCTGAAGCCAAGAACCCTTAATAAACCAGTGAACCCCAAAAAACCTCTGAAGGAGATTTTTTCTAAGAGAATAAGGGGTAAGGGGGTAACTGTATTTTTAATTAGCATATAACCTTCTGAACTAAGGCTAAACAATCAGAAAATCGGAAATGTTAACACACACACACACACACACACATTATATACATAC
>JAOTRR010000033.1:349890-370043 GCA_028570945.1 Gogo arcuatus
AAAAATGCTTTCCCTTATTATCATGTTTATTATTTTTGCAACCACAGGCTTTGCACTCTGCCATTTTTCAACGATATTTGTCCATCCAGCTACACAGCAGTGTCAGGAGCAGCAAGCCAATCAAGATACAGGAAACCTATCAACGATTTTACGTCATGGTGACCTGACACTGCCCACAAAACGGCAATATGGCTGCACCCTGAAGTGGAACTTAAGTGAGTGGGAATACAAAAGAATTTTAAAGCACTGCTTTACACTACACAGTGTGACAATATAGGATAATCAAAATGCATTTGTTCAAAATGTGTAATATTTCTAGCCTATGGGTACACTGACGGAATATACTAACTCGAACCACTGATTGTTCTTTTGAGAAAGATTGTTTTTGTGCTTTTTTTGTTGATGTGAAACATACCCCAACTTATAGAATGACCCATATACTGAGTATTCGGATGCAGCCACCGCTCTAAAGGTAGGCCCTTTAACTCTCAATTAATTCTTATGACAACTGGCCAATCAGAACCCTCAAAAAGTTATCAATTTCCGGAATTTTCCCCAGTGTGTTTAGAGAGACAGTCAACCTGGTGTATGTAAACTTTCAACCCACTGGAATACTGATAATGAATTAAAGCTGGAATAACTGTTTGTTTTAAATTTTACCTCTTATGTGAGCAAAGTAGATGACCTAACTTACCTGCCAATAGAAATATATGGTAGCATGAAATGTGTGGAGTTGTGAAAAAAGTAGATTTAATATTTTTAGTCAAGTATGTAAAATTTTGGCCTCAACAGTAACAACGTGCACTTTTTTATTTCCGTAAATACATTTTCATGAAATTGGTCGTCTATTGTTACTATCATTACCAAGCCTAAGCCACTAAATAGTACTAACGTATTCTAACTTAGTGCTGTTCATTTCGAGAAGAAACGCTTTACCACAAGACGACTAACCAGGTTATGGCAGCTGATTCGCAACATTTCAGTACACATTTTCTGTGTTCATTCCAAAATGAATTTCAACGAATTGAAATCTGCAGTTTCAACACCTATGATAGCTAATTCCACGTGCTATCGATGTGTTCTCTCTAAATGTCTTTGTGAGCCTAACAGTGATATGGCTGGAAAAGTGATAGCAAGTAGGCTAAATTAGCTTAGCCACTGGCTGGGGTCTCCGTTAAGTGGTGTGCATTCTCTTTGCACGAGTAACTAAACTTTATCAATGTATCTATAAAAATTTGTTTCAACCGTCACAAAACAGCCTCCAGATCACTGTCCTTCTTTAAAATATGTCTGTTTAAAAGTGATATATTTAAAACCAAACGATTCTGGAAAACACTGAACAGCAAAGTACTATTCATGCCACGAATCGCACACAAACCTGCATGTCCGAAGCCATCTTGCCGGTCTAACGAGAAGGGGGAAAGAAAAAAAAAAAAACGTCCTCAGTTCCGTGTCATTGCGTCGTTCTCTTTGCCCACTGATTCTATAGGCTGACCCCTATAGGACACAGTTGGTATGGCCAAAACAATTATGTACAATGTTATCATGATGCAGCGTTATCGACATTTTGTCTGGGCTAATCAGACAGCTAGCCTTCCTGGTTATGTGAACGAGTTTTCACACAAACTGAGTGTTTCTTTGTGGTGGGAATCTTGTGTTATGTACTGCCACAGCAGCACCCATGACAGCCATCTGATTAGTCATTAGGAGTGAATTGTTTTCGTATAACAGTAGTACAAGACCGAATTCTGTAACCGTCGTATTCCGTGACTCTAGTAGGCGCTGTTGCCACTGGGCAGCTTGAACTCACTCACACAGATAAGTTCGTTACGCAAACGGCGTAAGTTCATAGACCGGTGCGGTGGACCAGTCCATCAGGGATTGTCACGTGGGGGGAGGACAACATTGCGCTTCACGATTACAATCGCGTTCTGTGCGCAGATTGTAACTGGGAAGCGCAACTATGTCGTCGTCCCCAGCGGACATCCCTGATGGACTGGTCCACCGTCCCGGTCTATGAACTTACGCTGTTTGTGTAACGAACTTATCTGTGTGAGTGAGTTCAAGCTGCCCAGTGGCAACAGCGCCTACTAGAGTCACGGAATTCGGTGTTACACCAGCTGTTCCATGAACGATAGGTTATTCGTTCGAATACGTTACAGTTTCTATAGTAACAGCTCATACACAGAGACTTGTAAGGTGGATGGCCAACATAAAAATAATAAACAAACAACAACATATTCACTCTCTTTCTTTCATTCACTCACTCACTCTTGTCTTTCACTCACATCTTTCTCTCAGTCACTCTCACTCACTCACTGTCACTCACTCCTTTCACTCTCTCAATCATTCACTCTCACTGAATTATTCATTTGTCTTTCACTCACTCACTATCTCTTTCACTCAGTCACTTACTATCTCTTTCACTCACTCTCTTTCACTGACTCATGTTTTTCACTCACGCACGTCTTTCTCTTACTCCTTTCACTTTCACTCACACTCACTCACTAATTCATTCATGTCTTTCACTCACTTTCATTCACTCATGTTTTTCACTCATTCTTTTCACTGACACTCATTATCTTTTTCATTCAATGTCTTTTACTCACTGTCTCACTCACATCTCACTCACACATCTTTCTCTTACTTCTTTCACTTTCTCACTCATGCTCTCTAATTCACTCATGGCTTTCACTCACCTTTCACTCACTCACTCTTTCACTAGCTCTCTCTCACTCTTTCTTTCACACATTCACTCTTTCATTCACACACTCACTCGTTCACTCACTCTTTCACTCACTCATTCACTCATCTTTCACTCAGTCACTATCTCGCTAACTCACTCTTTTACTCACATCTTTCACTCACTCCTTTCACTCTCTCACTCATTCTTTCACTCACTCTCTTACTCATTCACTATCTTTCAGTGAAATATTCATTTATGTCTTCCGCTCACTCACTCATTGTCTCTTTCACTCTCTCGCCCACTAATTCACTCACTCACTCACTATCTCTTTCACTCACTAACTCTCTCTTTCACTCACTCATTCACTCATGGCTTTCACTCAGTCTCTCTCTCTCACTAAAGGTCTGTTTCACTCAGTCACTATCTCTTTCACTCACTCATTTACTCATGTTTTTCACTCACTCCTTTCACTCACTCATTCACTCATGTCTTTCACTCTCTCTCTTTCTCTCTCTCTCACTCAGACTCGTTCACTCACTAACTCTCAGTCAGTCTCTCTTTCACTGACATGTTTTTCAATCACTCACTATCTCTTTCAGTCACTCATTCACTCATCTTTCACTCATACACAATCTCTTTCACAAACTCATTCTCTCACACTCACTCACTATTTCTTTCACTCACTCCTTTCACTCACTCACTCAGCCAATATCTCTTTTACTCACTCACTGTCTCTTTCAGCCACTCATACACGTCTTTCACTCACTCCTTTCACTCACTCACCCACCCACTCTCTCTTTCACTCACTCACTCTTTCACTCACTCATTCAATCATGTCTTTCACTCACTCTTTTCACTCTCACTCATCTTTCACTCACTAACTGAATCATCTCACTTACTATCTCTTCAATTCACTCACTCACTGAATCATCTCTTTCACTCACTCTCTCTTTCACTCAGTCACTCTCTCTTTCACTCAGTCACTTACTCTCGTTCAGTTACTCAATCTCACTCACTCACTATCCCGCTCACTCTCTCTCACTCACACTATTTCATTCACTCATTCAATTGTCATTCACTCACTCCTTTCACTCACTCACTCATCTCTTTCACTCACTCATGCCTTTCACACACTCACTCACCTTTCACTCATGTCTTTCACTCACCCACTCTCTCACTCACTGTTTCACTCACTCATTCTCTCTCACAATCTCTCTCACTCACTCACACTCTCTTTCACTTAATCATGTCATTCACTCTCCTTTCACTCATGTTTTTCACTCACTCTTTTCACACACTCACTATTTCAATCATTCTCTCACACAATCTCTTTCACTCACACTCTCTCTCTTACTCTCTCTTTCACTCACTCATTCACTATCTCACTCAGTCTTTCACTCTCTCAGTATCTCTTTCACTCACTTTCACTCATGTTTTTCACTCACTCACTGTCTCTTTCACTCACTGACTCCCTGACTCACACTTGCTCACTCGTTAACTCTCTCACTCAGATTGTCTTTCACCCACTCACTCACTCGTTATCCCTTCACTCCTTTCACTCTCATGATCTTTTTCACTCACTCATCTCTTTCACTCATCTCTTTCATTCAGATACCATCTCTTTCACTCATTCACTCCTGTCTTTTACTCCCTCATCTCTTTCACTCACTGTCACTCTCACTCACTCACTTTCAGTCATTCACAATGTCTTTCCCTCACTCCTTTCACCTATTCTCTTTGTCACTCACTCTTTCACTCTCAGTCTTTCACTCACTTTCACTCTTTCATTCACTCACTCTATATCTCTTTCCCCCATTCACTGTCTTTCTCTCACTCCTTTCACTCACTCATTCATTATCTTTCACTCACTCATTCCTTTCTCTCTCACTATCTTTCACCCACTCGTCTTTCACTCACTCACACTTTTACTCACTACTTTCACTCACTCTCTGACTCACACTCTTTCATTCACTCTCTTTCACTCACATCTCTTTGACTCACTGTCTCACTCACTCATCCACTCTCACTCATTCACTCATGTCTCTCTCTCTCTGACACTTACTCATTCACTTGTCTTTTTCTCACTCCTTTCACTCACTCATTCATTATCTCACTCACTCATTTCTTTCACTCCTTTCCCTCACTCCCTCACTGTCTTTCACTCCCTCACTATCTCTCACTCACTCATTCACTCATGTCTTTCACTCATATCTCTTTCACTTAGTCATGATCTCTCACTCATTCACTTTCACATTATCTCTTTCACTCACTCCTGTTTTTCACTCAGTCCCCATTATCTCTTTCACTCACTCTCACTCACTCACTATCTCTTTCACTCTCTCATTCACTCATGTCTTTCGCTCACTCCTTTCAGTCACTCATCTCTTTCACTCACTCATGATCTCTTTCACTCTCTCTCACACACTCATTCACTCTTTCTTTCTTTCACTCACTCATTCACTCATGTTCAATCACTCACTCATTATCTGTTTCACTCCCTCTCACTGACTTTCACTCACTCTCTCTCACTTATAGCTATCACTCATTCACTCACTCACTCACACACACAAGTCTTTCACTCACTCTCATTCTCTCACCCATGTCTATCTCATTTATTCACTCGTCATCATTCACTCACTCATGTCTTTCACTCACTCTTTCACTCACTCATGTTTCACTCACTCTCATTCACTCACCCACTCATTAATTCTTTCAATCACTTTCACTCACACTCTTTCAATTACTCACTCTTTCACTCACTCTCTCTCACTCATTCACTCATCTTTCACTCACTCCATTCACTCAGTCACACATCTCTTTCACTCAGTCACTATTTCACTCACTATCTTTCACTCACTCACAATATCTTTCGCTCACTCCCTTTCCCTCACTCACTCTTTCACTCATGTTTCACTGTCATTACACTCATTCATTATCTCTCACTCCCTCATTTCATTCACTCTCACTCTCACTCACTATCTTTTACTCACTCATTCCTTTCACTCTCTCACTCACTCTCATTCTCTCATGTCTTTCAGTCAATCACTCTTTCACTCATTCAGTCTCTTACTCACTGTCACTCACTCACTCGCTCATTCACTCACTCGTCATTCACTCATGTCTTTCACTCACTATCTCATTCACTCACCCACTTATTTCTTTCAATCACTCATTGTTTCACTCATTCACTCTCTCTTTCACTCACTCATGTCTTTCACTCACTCAGTTCACTCACTCACTATATCTTTCCCTTACTCTCTTTCACTCTCACTCTCTTCCACTCGTCTTTCACTCTCATTACACTCATTCATTATCTCTTTCACTCACTAACTCAGTCACTCACTCATTCACTCATGTCTTTTATTCACTCACTCATTATCTTTCCCTCCCTCACTCTTTCACTCACTCCTTCTTTATCTCTGTTATTCACTGTCCCCACTCACTCTTAATTCACTCATCTTTTACTCACTCATTATCTCTTTCACTCAATCATTCTCTCTCACTCTCACTGACACTCACTCACTCATTCACTCATGTCTTACTCACTCCTTTCCCTCACTCACTCTCTCTCTTTGACTCGATAACTCTTGCTTTCACTCAGTCACTGTCTCTTTCACTCACTTGCTCTCTCATATCTTTCACTCACTACTTTCACTCATTCTCATCTCTTTCACACATGTATTTCACTCATTCATGTCTTTCACTTACTCATATCTCACTCACCCACCCTCTCTTTCACTCACTCACTGTTTTGCTCACTCTCGCTTTCACTCACTCATTCTCTTTCACTCACTCACTCATGTCTTTCACTCAGGCATGTCTTTCACTCATCTCTTTCACTCAGTCACTATTTTACTCACTCTTTCACTCATGTCTTTCACTCACTCATCATCTTTCACTCAATCAGTTTCACTCACTCTCGTTTTCATTCACTCACACCTTCACTCACTCACTCACTCACTCACTCACGTCTAACACTCTATCTCACACATTCATTCACTCGTGTTTCACTCACTCATTCATTATCTCTTTCACTCAGGCATGTGTTTCACTCACTTCTTTCACTCAGTCACCATCTCTTTCACTCATGTTTTTCACACATGCCTTTCACACTCTCATTCATTATCTCTTTCACTCATTCACCCATGTCTTTCACTCATCTCTTTCACTCAGTCATTATCTATTTTACTCACACACTATCTCTGACTCACGCTCTCTTTCACTCTCATTCACTCATCTCTCTGACTCTCATGATCTTTCACTCACCCACTCTTTCACTAACTCACTGTTTAACTCACTCACTCTTTCACTCACTCTTGCTTTCACCTCACTCACTCTCTTTCACTCCTTTCACTTATGTCTTTCGCTCACTCCTTTCACTCACTCTCACTCACACTCTTTCACTCTCTCATTCACTCACGACTTTCACTCACTGTCTTTCACTCACTCACTCATCTCTTTCACTCACTGTTTCACTCACTCTCTTTCACTCACTCATTCACTCATGCGTTTCACTCAAACTTTCACACGTCTTTCACTCACTCATCTCTTTCACTCATGTCTTTCACTCTCTCATTCACTCATGACTTTCACTCTCATTCACTCATGTTTCACTCACTCACTCACTCACTCCTTTCACTCACTCCTTATCTCTTTCACTCAGGCATGTCTTTCACTCAAGCATGTCTTTCACTCACTCATTCATTATCTCTTTCACTCACTCATGTCTTTCACTCACCTCTTTCACTCAGTCACTATCCATTTTACTCACTCTCTCACTCACACTCTTATGTGCTCTCATTCCCTCATCTCTCTGACTCTCATGATCTTTCACTCACCCCCTCTTTCACTAACTCACTGTTTCACTCACTCACTTTCACTCACTCATTCACTCGTGTTTCACTCACTTGTTCACTCACTCCTTTGTCACTCACTCTCTCTTTCACTCACTATTTCTCACTGTTTCACTCACTCCTTGTCTTTCACTGACTCACTATTTCTTTCACTCTCATTCACTCATGTCTTTCTCTCACTCCTTTCACTCATTCACATGTCTGTCACTCACTCTCACTCACTCTTTCACTCATCTTTCACTCAGTCACTGTCTCACTCACACTTTCTTTCACTCACTTATTCACTCATCTTTATCTCACTCCTTTCACTCAGTCACTCATATCTTTCACTCACTCATTATCTCTTTCACTCACTCTCACCCGCTATCTATCTCACTCACTCGTCTTTCACTCAGTCCTTTCGCTCACTCACTCTTTCACTCACTCAGCGGACAATCTTTTGGGACAAAAAAGTTGAGACACTGTAAAATGTAAATAAAAACAGAATGCTATGATTTGATATGTTGTCTATGTACTATTTTCAATGAAATACAGGGTTCCATGATTTGCAAATCATCGCATTCTGTTTTTATTTACATTTTACACAGTGTCCCAACTTTTTTGGAATTGGGGTTGGACAACTTAAGTTCTTTTATGTAGCAAGCGAAGCAGTGGAGCAGGCAATGGAAAGGATGCTAGGTCAGAATCCCCTTGTGCCATCCATAATGAAAACCCACCAAGTGGCCACAGTCACTCCAGGAGAGATCTTTTACCAGAAAGTCAGTTACATGTGCTCCCCACAAAAGCAGCTTAGATGTTAGTGCTTCAACACACAGCACTTAATTTTTAACAAGACAGCCCAAAAGGTGCCAACAGAAGCAATTATTTAGGAAAATGGCACTCTCATTGGGAAGTGGTGTGTGCTTAAATATGACAATGACCTTTATCCAGGGATCATCCTGAATACAGATGAAACACATGCCTTAGTAAAATGTATGCACCGTGCTGGTGCCAACAGGTTCTCCTGGCCTGAAAGAGATGACATCCTGTGGTACCTCTTTGATGATGTGCTCAAAATCATTCAAGCACCACATCTTGTGACATCCCAAGACATGAAAATCCAGAAGGATGTATGGAAGCGACTCTCCCAATCACTGTCATGATGTTCTTGAAGCTGTTGAGGATGTCAGATTTCCCACTCTATTTAGGAAATAATTCATTTTTTCAGGGCCATGACCAGTTACATTTCCAATTGTAAATGCCCCCCCCCCCTTCATCCCCCGGTTTTAAGTTTTCAAGGAGTTAGTTTCTTTTTTTCCTATTTGAACCATTGTTCATGTTTCAGTAATTATTATTGGTTGTTAAGAGTACCTTAATGAGAATAAAATGCTCTTTTAATCAGATTTTTGAATGTTGCATATGTGAATTACTTGAACTGTTGTTCATGTTTTAGTATTGGTCATTAAGAGTACACTGTGCAAAATACCTCAGAATGTGGAGATGGTTTTGCCTGGATATTTCAAACTATGACCCATATATGATGAGAGCCATATTAGGTACTCTTCAATCACGGCATTGTCAGGAAAAAAAAAAAAACCTCCAGGTATGCACCAGATTCTAGCAAGAATTTAAAAAAGATATCTCTGGATTCTTGGGGTTTTGGCACAAGCGTAATGTGAATTAAGTGCTCTTTAATTCAAATATGCAACATTCAAAAAATTTGATTAATTGTGGCTTTTATTCACATTTTGAATTGTCAGTCTTTGTTTAGTTTACTACAAGCATATATATCGGCACTTTTTTCGAGCATCCTGTTGTATTAAAAGCCTAATTTTGATATATATATTGGATGTTGTATCATTAAGCGTGGCTTAGATTTATATCCAGAATTAACAAAAAAAAAAGTTTTTTGGATTTTTCTCAATTTCCTCCCTAATTTAGATATGGCCAGTTCCCACCTACCAGACAGTTCTCCCCTATCATGACAGCTACCAATCAAGGAGGGTGAAGGACATCACATGCTTCCTCCGAGGCATGTGACTCCAGCTGGCCGCATCTTTTCAAACTGCTCCTTATGCAGTGTTAGGGGAGGCATAACACACTCGGAGGAAAGCGCCATCCACCCACTTCCATATGCATGAGCTCACAGATGCCCATGATTGGCTAGCATTGCTGTAATTGACAGAGGAGAGATAGTATGCCACCCCTCCCTGCCCGAGAGCACAGGCCAAATTTGCTCTCTTAGGCTCCCAGCCACAGATGGCTGTGGCATCATCAGGATTCAAACTGGGTGATATCTGGGTGATAGGGCGAAAACTTTTCTGTTACCCACAAAATTTTCTAATGTTAGATGAAGTCTAAAACCAACAGAATATGTAGAGACAGTTTGTCCATACCACCCCGTCACAGGGACATTTTGTTAAAAATGATGGAAAGGCTCCATAAATTAATGTTGAATAACATTCTTGTTTTGTGGGCTAATCAAATAAATGTAACTTTTATTTGAAAATTTGAAGTGAATTTCTACTTTTTGTACAAACAATTAGACCATTGACATTTCGAATTCATATTTCGAGATTAAGAATCTAAAAAACAAACAAACAAAAAAAAACCCCAGATTACATACTTTCTATAGATGGTTTCCAAAAAAAAGGACATTTTACTAGTAGGAAAACATTAGATCTTTCAAATTAATTTCATGTATTACTACTCAAATGGTGTGCATATTGTCCATGATGAGGTGGTACAAGAATGGCTCCCATGTCTGAATAAAATTTTGGAAACTGCAATCAAAAGCAAACTTTTTTTTTTTTCTCTCTTTTTAAATCCACATCAAAGATATGTTAATCCTCTAAAAAACACTTGTTCCCACCTCTGGCATAAAATCCTTATTAATTTTTTTTTTTTTTAAGTGGGAATGGCACCCATTTTGTAGAATGACTCAGTTAGTGCTCCTTCTCACTACTCCAGTGAGAGAGGAGCCTGGCTGGCCTGATAGTATATCTTATGGGCCAAACAATAGCATCTCAAGACCTGTGGGTTATAAACAATGTAGCCATTGTATGTCAATCTGTCCCAATGGGGTGGAGCTTAATTTGTTCAACCAGCTGCATCAACTGCTCCTGGGGTCATCCTGTTCTGCACGTTTTCCATCTTTCCCTGCACTACCTATCTGATTGAACTCATCAGTGGCCACTTTTGATCAGCTGAGCTCACCTAATTTAATCAAGAGCATGTTAATCACACAAATTTGAATCAGGTGTGTTTGGAGCAAGGATAGATAGAAGAAATGCAGAACAGTGGGGTTCCAAGGGGATGATGATTGAGAAACATTTGAGCTTTTGAGGTGGTGTTTAAAGTTTGTGGTATGGGTTTACAGAGGGCACAGTTAAATCTAAATAACAGTATAATATGTCTGATTGAGCTGAACTTTGGCATACTGCATCTATGCGATAATCTGTAATAGGATTTTTGATAAGCAAACTAATTAAAAAGCATGGCTGCCAGTATCCAGTCACTACACTATAAATACTAACATTGGATTTAATAAGAAATACTGAGTAAACCTAACTCAGTTTCTATCAACCTGTTATTAAAACTCATTTTACACAAGCAACGTGTACTTCGGGGTCGAAAAAGCTACCCAACTCCGTGTACTTGAGTTGAATTCATTTAGCCAAACCAAGTACTTGGAACTGGTGCTTTTTCCACTGCTTTTTTTTCAACAATTAGACATGGGCAGATCAGTTCTCATCGCCTTGGCGCTTTCCGTCATGTGGAACATGCTTGAACAAGCCCAAGTGCAGTTGGACGTTGTTTCAACGGCAGTAGTCATTATTGTCGGCATTACCGTGGTTCTTGTGTTTGGCGAGTAAATATTTTACCCTTCCACAAACCGTTTTGCTGTCTTGTTATAATTAAGCGTCAGGTTTATGTCCTTGCTATTTAGGGATCACGTTAGCTTACCTTTTGTATCACTAGCACCGTTTGGCTCCTGTTGCAACTTGGCCAATGAGGGTAAAAATTTCAACCTAAGACTTTGAAAAAATTTTATATATTCTCCTTACTTTTCGGTGAAATTCGCCGTTCTTGATTCAAAATAAGAAAATATGTCACCTATGATATTGGTGTAGGGCAGAGGAAAAACTGGGTGGGGGAGGGGTGGTTTGTGTCGTGCTCAGTCGACAGAAATAACGTCAGGTAGCAAATTATCTAGCTAGCGCAGTGATTTTCTAAGATGACACGGTGCAGAAGGTGAAAACCACAACTCCCGACATGTGTTCTGTGTCAAACGGCTGACTAGCTGTATTGGAGTTGTTGGAGAGCAGCAACTTCAAATCGCACGTATTCTTCATTCCAGATTACATGTTTTACAGGTTGCTTTTGAACATCACCGTCAAAACTAGCTATATCAGTATTTACTAACCATGGCAAGCTGTTTTAACATTTAACTGAACCACACTCCTATCTCTAATTACATTTTGGATATCCATAATAGCATTTCTTCTAGTTAAATGGTATTCTCACTAGTCAGAACGGTAATTAAAGGAATCCACACTTACATTCTTACTAGTAAAAATATTTCAACATATCCACAACTTTGATTGTACTAGTCAAAACTAAAGATCTAAATTCTTAAAATGTCTGACTAATAGAATTATAATTTTGACCAGGACAAATGCGATTATGGAAATAATAATAATATTGTGGATAGTGAATTAATAGCGTCCTATTTACCTGATGCATTGATTCCCATCTGGTGACTGTTCAAAAAATTCAGTGCACATCTCAGTTCAGCTATCTTCACTGAAATGAGCAGATGTTTTTAATTCACTTACACATATTTTAAAATAAATGTGCTGTTTAAAGGTAGCCTGAACCAGGTAATAACTTTGTAGTTAAGAAAATGTGGTATGCCTAATGTTTTGATCACTTTTGTTAGTTTCATGGTGTGTGTTGCAAAAAATATTTTCTTTCTTTCCAGATTCGCCAAGGAGATCAAATCAGTACGTCTTCCTTCACAGGTGCAAAGAGTTGACACGTGATTTTGTCTTGTCCAATACTACAACGTATGCAAACCTCATGTTCTGCAGTTCAATATCAAACCACAGTTTTGTTTGTGCTAATGTTTTATACTTGAATGTATGAGATATTCAGGGACAGAAGACTGTACACTTGAGGCTGAACAATAGATCAAATTCATATTGCTATTGCAGTAGTATAACAAATTACAAAGATCACAGTATAGACAATTAAAAATGTTTCACAATACATAATAAATACAAGACAGGATGGAGAACAGTCATCACTGGTCATTGTAAGGTAATTACCTAAGAGTATTAAAGTACAAAACAAGCAAATTTATATTTTAAATTGGATAATATTTGCGTTAATACTGGAATCAGCTAAAATAGTGATATACTTGTTTATTGTTCAGCAGATCTGTCCAATATTCAGTGTTGGTTGAATGAGTTTTTTGCCATTTGAAAATTAAATGTAGCTGCTGAAACAACCCAATGAGTGCTCAGTACAAGGTTTTAGGGGATTATTATAGTTTAACACAATGTATTTATAGATAAATTATTAGGTGTTAATTGTTATAGTACAATTCTCTGAAAAACAGTGAGTAGAACTGTTAGTGTGGTTAGTGTTTGTAGGATTCAATTTGTATCAATTATCACAAATCATGGCTGTCACTTCATAAACTTAGTTTGTAGGTTTTACTTAAGTATTGCACACTCACTAAGTTATTTTAACTCACCATCTTAAGTGTACTTAGTTTTTCTGAGGCAATGAGTTTGCATACTTTTACATAAAGCCAACTTATATTTTACAGTGTAGAAACATCTTTTCAACCTCATGTGAACTGGCCACTGAGGGGAGGAGGTAACTACTCAGGTCTTCCATGTTTTAATTTCTTGGCTGATTGATTGTGAGCCAAGGAACTTGCAATCTGGCTCATGTAGGTCTGCCCACTTAATATTTTTCTATATTATGGAAATTTGCTAACAAAAAATAAGTATTGTTTACAAAATACACATGATTGATCAAGCTGTGTGAATGTTGGTGGCCCTGATGATGCCAATCCTGTACTGACCAGCTATCCATGGTGTTCACCTCCATCTTTAGCCCATGGAGGATGTGGACCCTACATGCTTCAAGCAGTCCCCCACTGCCCCTGTACCTAAAAATAAAAAAATTATCATGTCTGAACAACTACTGTCCTGTCACCCTGCCAAGCAAGGTGATGAAGTGCTTTGAAAGGCCAGTGAAAGACTATCTGCTCCTCCCTTCCCAGTTTGCCTACAGATCTAACAGAAGTACTGATGACATATTCCAGCTGCTGCTCTCCCCCTTTCCCCAGCAAGTAAAGGGGAGAGGGAATTATCTGAAACTGCTGCTCACTGACTACAGTTCAGCTTTCAATACCATTTTCATTCCCCCCCCCCCACCATCCTGATCATGAAGATGTGGTCCCTAAGGTTGAACAACTTGATCTGCAAATGGGTTCACAACTTCACCAATTAACCATAGATAGTTAAGGTAGGTGGCTATACCTCACACACCCTCAACATTGGCACCCCCCAAGGTTGTCTCCTGAGCACCCTGCTGTTCTCCATCTATATCCATGACTGTGGGGCCACCCATAGCTCCATCTCCATCACTAAATTTGCTGACCACACAGTGGTGGTCAGTCTGATCATAAACCATGATGAACAGGAGTACTTGAAGCAGGTGTAGAATCTAGCTCAGTAGTGCCTGGTCAATAACCTTGTGCTGAATATCTAAAGTCCAAGACATCCTGGCAGGTAACATCACTACCTAGTATGGCAACTGCTCTATCCATGACCACAATGTACCACTAGAACAGTACCACCACCACTACCCGCCCCCGCGGAAGGACACAGTAACTCATAAGTATTCTTTATGACTGTAGTGAGCAGAAAAGCATCTCAGAACGCATAAAACATTGAACCTTGAGGTGGATTGCCTACAACAGCAGAAGACCACACTGGGTTCCACTCCTGTCAGCCAAGAACAAGAATCTGAGGCTATCATGGGCACAGTCACTGAAACTAGACAGTTGAAGATGGGAAAAAGACCATGTGATTAGGGGGAGGGGAAAAAAACTGTCCAGTTTGGGAGAGCCTGTTAACACCCATATTAACACTATTCAGAGGATCTGATCTTTGATTAAATTTAGCTGAAAACTGAATTGGATCATTTAACCTGTAACAATTTTAATTTCTTTTTTCTGAAATTCCCCTGATGCATTGAGTGAACACAAAGGCTACAATTAAAGTGCATGAAGACATCAAAGCATTTTATTGATAACGGTTAGAATTCAGCCAATTACTATGATGCAGAACAAAATGCCAGTTATGGAAAATAATATACCTGCAGTTTCACATTGGGTAAATAGACACAGTAAATGAAAGCCCACTAAAATAGACGAACAGCATAAAGAAAGAAAAATTGAAGCCCTCCTCTTGACATAAAAATCGCATGCTAAAACAAAAAAGGGGAAAACGTTTAAAACCAGTGTCATAAATAGGCCCTGAGGCATATGGACTATTGAGTCCTCTAGGCACCTAGCTCTCAGAACAACAAGAATAAGATAGGAAAGATCTGAATTATCACAGCATCTCCATTAAAAGTGATCTTTATATACATTTATATAAGAAAAAGGCCATATGTTTGAACTGCATTTTCATACCAGTGATGAAAATATGTATTCCCAGAGAATAATGCATATAGATTAAGGATAGTTAGCTGCTAGTAATTTCATACATGCATTTTTACCTTTACAATACATGAGATCTTTAGATTAGTTGGCAAGCAGTCAAGGCTATACTTCTGAAAATATAAAGAAATACCCACTTTTAATTTTTAGGGAGAATTTAAAAACGGGTGTTACATTTCTAATGCTTCATCTATCATAACCCATTCTTTAAAAATGTCTGTGATGCTTAAGACTTTCAGACAAACAAAACAGGGGAAAAAAGTGAGAAAAATACATTAGAATGTTATAAAGGAATACAGCAGTTAAAATTGCCCAGAGCTGTGTCTGAGACAGAAAGACATACTTATCTTTAAACCAATCATATACTGTGTTAAAGGGATAGAAATTGCAGAACATTGTCACAGCTATTTAATTAAAAACAACTCATGATTTGCTTGAAGAAATGAAAGAGAATAAGTGGTTATTAAAATGGTAAGAGTAAGAAAAATGAGGACAAGTTACCTAAATACAGTAAAGTATTTGAGATGTATTTAGTGATTTCAACATGATTATAAGGGTAAATAGTTCAATAATGCTTATGCTCCCCTGAATAAAAAGACCAAAAGCCTTGGCTTCTCTCTGAAGAGAGTAGGATAATTCTATATATACACACAGGAATTTACTTGAGTGACTGAGGTTCACAATACTCACCACCACACTACTCCTATTCAATGTTTGTAGTTCATCATGGCTGGCTGGCTTGTTATGGGCTGGTAATTGTTGGCACACCAAGAACATCAGTCTCCATATAAATGCACGTATCAGTTGCTAAACAATTTTTTGTACAATTCACATATCATAATTTGTGATAGAAAACAAGGCACTGCACAGTAATATAAATTGTTTCTTGCAAATGCTAAATACATTGGATAAACTGTTGACCCCACATCCAATTATTAAAAATAGTGATCACATTTTGCCACTGTGGCATTTTCTACTTCATACCACAAACCATTGTTTCATAGTGAAAAGACTTTCACAGGTCAACTGATATAAACTTGATCCAAAGCCACATTCCTAAAACAGATTATTTCACACTCAACCAGTGAGCAGACTTGCACACAATTCCCAAAAAACAAATTCAAACGTCTACATTTCTTATCTAAACTCTTTACTCCTCTATTACATAAGGCTTTTGAAACTCATATTTTGCTGCATATCCAATACGCTCAGACAGATAGGCAAGCACACACCAAGTTGATTCAGTCTAACTGAAGAGTTTGACGAAGCAACCATGGCAGTATGGTTTGTCGTTCTGCTCCTTGAAGGTGCCCTTGTTGAGCTGCTTGAGGCAGAAGGCACAGACAAAATGCTCAGGGTGGAACTTCTTGCCCATGGCTGTGATGCAACGGCCTGTTATGGGCTTCTGGCAGCCGGAACAGAGAGAGCCACGTCGTTCATGGTAGTGAACCTCACAGTATGGCTGCCCATCATGTTCAAAGAAACTGCCGTTCACGAAAGGAGTAAAACACTCCTACAGTAAACACACAGGAAATAAAAATCTTAAAAGAATTCGGCACCTCTATTCTACATTAACAACATTAACTAAAATTATGGAGTGGAAAGTTTATCAGTCATACATAAAATATACTTCACATTTCAGAACAAACATGCATACCCTACAAACAAAGCACTCAGGGTGCCAGAGGCTGTTCAGGGCAGATATATAATTTTCGAGGATGGCACGGGCACAGCCACCACACTTGGGAGCAAACAGGTCGAAGTAATCTTTACGGCAGTATGCCTTCCCATCTTTCTCATGAAAACCTAAAAACACACACGGAGAGAGACCTCAGCAATGTTACAAGCTAAACACAGTTGAGTGCAGAAGACAGAACAGTAACAGCAGTAGCAACTCACCCTCAGGGCCAAAGAAGGCCCCACACTGAGCGCAGAAAAAGTGTTCAGGATGCCATGTCCTATCCAGAGCAGTCACTACTTTCTGCAGATGGGAAAGGCAAATATTTTCTTTATATCTATTTTCTACTTTCATATAATATGTATCTCATATTCTACATTAAGCATTTCCTTACAATTATACTAGAATGCTTCTAAATATATCTCTAGAACAGCAATGAATTTGATAAATATTTGAGGTCAATGCATTAGATTGCAAGGGTGCAGTCTAATGCAAGTGTTCTCACATCCAGAATGGGACCATTGCAGTAGTAGCAGCGAGGAGAGAAAAGGTGATGGTAGTCCTTCTCACAGTATGGCTGTCCATCACGCTCAAAGAAATTTCTAGAACCAATCTCCTCCTGGCAGTGAGAGCACACAAAATGCTCCGGGTGCCACGTGCGGCCCATGGCAGTTACTACCTGTAAGAAGCACCCACAACATTCTATACTCACTCTCAAGCTAATGTTTCTGCAGCATACTCTGGTGATAACTTGTGATACTTAATGCTTTTTACACTGATGATAAACTAGTGCTGATCTATCAAGTGACAAAATTTGTATAATACATTTTAGTCCTAATTAGGTCCCAATTTCCCTTTTTATGGGGGTATTAGCAGAACTGACTATGAATTGTCGATTCATAAATATGTATAGCATTTCTCTTTACATCCCTTACAGTCAAAGAAAAGGAGCATCACTGTATACTCCTCACCTGGCCAACAATAGGTTTGCAGCAAGCCCCACACACTCCTTTGGCCACAGTCTTTACACCCAGCTTATGTAAATCAGACTGCAGGCTCCCCAGCATGTTGTCTAGTTTATTGACCTGTGTGTTTGGACCCTTTCCCTGAGCCATGATCTAAAGAGATGGGAAAACAAAGACATCAAGTCAGTCCATAAACAAGCTGGCACATTAAAATTAAATAGGCTTAATAATAAACAGACACAGATCTGAGTAAAAAAATAAGACACACACATGGGGAGATTTCTCTCCACATCTGAACCTTCTTTAAAAGCTTCCCCATATTCAGCAATGCCATTAAGCCATTAGAGACCCTGCAATGAATCTATATTTGTGGCAGCATGGGAAAACCATTCACATGGTGAAATTCTGACAATGAAAATTACATGCTTTCCTGAAATGTGAAATATCTCTGAAATATCTTTTTTGCATGCCTTTTAACCACAAGTTATAGCATTTTAAAGTCTGCTTTTTCCCCCAAAAGTGAAAAGCGATAACTGCATTTAATGATTCCATTCCAATTCTAGTAAAATTATGCCACCACACTGACTGTGTAAAAAAAAAACCAACTGCTATTTATTTAATATGTAATAAATAGGATATACAGATTATAATAATGACCATGATATCTATATCCATCTTTATACCAGTCTTTGTTCATAGCCTACAAACTATTCATAAGTGAATAGAATTGAAAGCCATTCTGCATTCATTATGCGTGTAATAATAATATCCCTTATTTCATATAATAAGGACAAACATTTATAGATGAGAAATCATATTTACATCATTAATTCAGTGAATTTTTTGAATTCATTTATTAAGTCATTCAATGATTTTAAAAACAGTCATCTTGTGCCTAGTGTAAGGTGTTTTTCTCTATCTACCCAATGATTTGATCAAAGTCTGATAGTCACTGCATGAGAAAGGTACACTTAAATCTAGCAAGGTTTTAGGCATCTTCAGGCAGCCTGACTGAATTTACCACTGCGTTTGTTAAACCGACTCCTTGCCCAACATGATCTCATGGCAAACCACCAAGCCAAGGTTATTAAAGTAAATATAAACATTTCCACATCTTTTTGGTGATAAGTATTTAGTATTTAAGTAGAGGTGTCAAAGTATGTTATAGGCAGAAAAAAGTAATTCTGGCCCAAAACAGATTTTTTCCCCCACCATATTTTCTCTGTTTGCCATAATTCAGCCATAGCAACATGTGATGGATTTTCCCAGACCAGCGCACACACATTTAAATTGCCCAGAAACTCAAATCTGCTGTAGCTAAGCTTTTCATATGCATCTGGAATGTAGACACTCATATACCAGTGTATACACGTTTTTGTAATTTTCTAACTCATAAATGTGCTTTTTTTAATTAGCTTTTACAGGAAATGGTCAAAATAATCTATACCTCATCCTGCAGTTGGGTGCATATGTTGAATATGCTTTAAATTAACTGCTCTCTAGGATGTCCATTTCCACCAAATCAATCTATAACACCACATACAGGAAGACCACCTGTTTTAAGCTGGTCATCCTACCACATCTTTCCCCAGCCCTTGGTGGTAAAAATGGCTGCATTTATGTAGTACAACAATAAAATAAGAAAGAATGTCTAGTACCCAATGGTACATGTCAGAGCAAAAAAAAAAAAAAAAAACCCTCAGAGAGAATCTGACCTCTGCCTTCATGAAAACAGCAGGGATGTCCCACTTTTTTGTGCAGATTGTACAGTGGGGGTGCTGCAATTTTAAGCAGCATACATGTGGTTTGAACTATGACATCATACCTGAATGATAGAAATTCTGTGTTGATTTCAATCATTTTACCACAGTGCACTTTGACTTCTCAATTCAGGTGCTGTTTAATCTTCTGTAACAGCACAGATCTGAATATTTATGACTGTACTATAAATAGTTTGTTAGGTTTATTGTTCCCAGAACAGCTCCTTCGCAGGGACTTGTATGGCAGACGCACCACATAATCTAAGCATAGTAATACATGGACAACTAGAAAACAAAAGTTTTCTATTAGGAAATTTATTTAACATTTATGTAAGACTCTTGAATATCAGGACTTTGTGGGGGAAAAAAAAAATCAGTAAGTTTCCCCAACACCGTTATTTTCTGTTATCACTTACATTATAGCAGATATATCCAATTGTTCCCTCACAAGCCTCTCTTTTTTTCCTCTCTCTTGAAGTTAATGACAT
>JAOTRR010000033.1:416532-426750 GCA_028570945.1 Gogo arcuatus
TGTCATCAAGGTAAACGGTGGCTACTTTGAAGAATCTAAAATATGAAACATTTTTGTAAACAATTTTTTTAACACATAATTCTATGTGTTATTTCATAGATTTGATGTATTCAATATTGTTCTACAATGTAAAAAATAGTAAAAATAAAGAAAAACCTATGTATAAGTGGGTGTGTCCAAACTTTTGACTGGTACTGTATGTCTGAAGTTTATTGCAAACAAGTTTCAAGGAAATCTGATGAACTCTGTAGGAGGAGTTCAGAAGAGATTGTAAAATCTATGAGAAAAATGCACAAATTCCAAAATAGCTGACTTCCTATTGGGCAGAGTCACACAAACAAATGTTAAACAAATGTCATGCTCATGGCAATTTTAATGAATGTCGAAGCAACTGTGTCCTGACCACAAAGACCCTTGCATCTGGTTTAGTGTTGCATCTCAAGCAAATCAGTTGCTGGTCATTGTGTCATCATTTGAGATATTCACTATACCTTCACAATTTCTCATCACATATGTCTGGAATTTATAGCAACCAGATTTCAAGGGAATCTGATGAATCCTCTAGGCAGAGTTTGGAAAAGTATATAAAAATATGAAAAAAAAGAAAACATTTCAAAATGCCTGACTTCCGGTTAAGCAGAGCTAATACAAGCCAATGGGAAATATGTCTGACATGATGATGACAATGTCCCCACCAAAAATTGTGAATACTGTATGAACTTTGTGACAGCTAAAGAGATAAACTCATTCAGAAATGTTAGGGGGTGCTATGGAGTCTACTGGCTGCACCGAAGGCAAACATTAATAAAATTTTGCAAAACTTTGATGAGGGCACCAAATTTCGTGAGCGTTCATGGATTCCAAAGGTGTTTAAAGGGTACTCATAGCGAAAAATAAACATAGGCTAGAATATTACACATTTTGCACAAATGCATTTCGACTACCCTGTATTGTCACATTGTGTTTCATAAAGCAGTGCTTTAAAATTCTTTTGTATTCATGCTCACTCAAGGGCACAGCCATATTACCATTTTGTGGATGGTGTCAAAGATCAGCATGACCTAGTACCGTTGATAGGTTTCCTATATCTTGATTGGCTCACTGCTCCTGACACCGCAATGTAGCCGGATGTACAAAACATTGTTGAAAAATGGTGGAGTGCAAAGCCTATGGTTGCAAAAATAATAAACGTGATAATAAGGGAAAGCATTTTTTCTGTGTTCTGTTGCCAACAGCCAAGCAATGTAAATGACTTGCTAAACAGTGGCTACACAACTTGGGAACAGGTCAAACTTTAGACACACTCTCCTTTGGTAGAAATTCTGTTGTTTGCAAGGACAGTATTGAGCCTGATATAAAATTTGGGCCTTCCCCAAATTTTTGCCACAAAGTTGGAGGCACATGATTGTTTAGATCGCCTTTGTATGCTGTAGAGGTGTCATAAGCATCATGGTCAGGTGTCCACATAGAGATCTCCAGATGATAGGGTGAATGCTTTTCCCACCACCACTTGGGAACCCATAACTTTTTCCCTATCTTTCACAAACTTTCAAAACAGTTTCCCTCAGGGATCACTAAAGTACCCTATCTGTCTGTATCTTTGCGATTAACTGGATGCTTCCCTCATAATATTGGTCTGTGTTTTTTGTCCACAGCAATGCCTTTTGCCTTCTGCACCAGAGAGAGGGAGCCATGGACAGAGTTTGCAGAGTCTGCTGAAGACGGCTTCACCACTCACTTCTGCCAAGAGGTCTATTTGTGTTTCTAATATTTCTCAGCTCTAGGTAAAAAGGTTGACCACTGCTGTAGTAAAATCCAGGGATGGATTTCTTCTTTTCTCCTTTTAATTTCTTCTTCTTTTTTTCCATTTTGTGCCAATGTGCCTCCAATTAATATAAATGGTTTATGACATTATCCAACCCACTCATAGAAAGTTATAACAAGTCATATATACAAGTTATATGCAGCACCATCTATATTATGAATATCAGTGTTCTCTCACGAGCACGCAATGTTTATGAACAGACTTGCAAATCACATGGTAACACAGTACAGACCTTTTCCCCTATACATGATAGCCACTCATTTATCTGTACCCTTTTGCAGTTTTTTTTTTCAGTGTTCAGAGGGTCCCTGTATTTTTGCATTCCTTCATTATTCTATCATTCAACTGAAACAAAAAAACAAAAACTAGTGATTTTAAAAAATGCTATACTCAATGTGTTAATGAATAATTGTTCCTTTTTCAAAATATTTGGAAATGTAAATTAAATATTATCTCTTCTCTTTGTTTTTTATTTAATTTATGTACTGAAATCAAAAATCAGAAAATACAAAATACTTGCTGCCTTCACCAATCTTCCCGTATTTTGAATTTTCTGTTAGGCAAGAACACAATTTATCAGTGGCCTAGACCTGTTGTAAGAGTCATGTGCAATTAGTCTGCTGTTATCCAAACCTATGTTTCCCACTAATGGATTGTATATTTCATTACTTTGAATCAATTTTGAGTTTGAAAATCTTATATATGTCATAATTGTTGACATTACCTTGTTTGACTCTACAATTCAAATTATAATATAATTCTAAATTTATTCATATAGCCTAACAATAACATCATTAATTTAAAATGGCTATTGATGCTATTGTATAACAGTACAATATCACTGTGAACATCTCAAACTGAAAAATTACTTAAATTATGCAGTAATTTAAGGTTAATTGGATCTCCAAAAGCAGGACTTCAATCTCCAAACTCGGAAAGTTCTTCTTTTTAGTCTTTGATTCCATTTTCATGAATGAACACTTCCTGATATATGGGTCAAAACACATAGCCTTATATGATATTCTTGGGCTGTTAATTATGCTAATTTACAATTCTGATCAATGTGCACTGAATTACACACAGGTGTAATTCATCATGTTTACGCAGGCACATTTACATGGTTATCTGAAGTTAGGTGCATTTGCTGAATCTGACGTGGCACAATCGTACGAGCCTAGCATACAAAAAAGTAAAAGGAATTTAAAATAAGAATACAAAAATGTTTTTGCATGAGGCCCAATGTTCTTTTTTAATGCTGCCACCACTCAGCATGCATTTGTCTTTAGAGAGTGGGCTTATTGTAAGTTCTTGTTTTTCAAGTCTGGTCTCTGTACCTTTTGGATATTCTTTTTTTCATATCTAGCTTGGCAATGAGCAAGTTACCAACTTAGAAAGCCCCATGTTTAAATTTTTTTTGGTCCCTCTCTGTAAATCACTGTGCCTGGGAAAGTTAGTATTTGTTTATAAATATTTTATGAAAAAGTCTTTACAGGAAGGGTCCAAAAAGATTAAACGTGCAACTTGCGGTTTGTACAAAAACAAATTTGGGCTGAGTTTTATTTGCTCATTGCCAACTTAGAAAGGAAAAATGAATATCCAAAAGGTATAGATGAATCTGGGGAAGTACCAGAAGTAAACAAGTTACCATTAGCTACTGTGGTGGCATCTCCTTACAATATGCGAGTGTGTGAATGCAAGCTGTCCTCAGACGTGTACAGTTTTCTACATTTACCTTTACTTTCTATGTAATGTTACTTTTGATAATGATGTCTAGGAAATCAGGAAGAACTTGTTCAGTTCTCAGCTGCACCTGCTCCAAGAGTAGTGGCAAACTTCATCTTTGGAAAAAAAAAACCTGAATGTGAAATTCACAAGCCTCTACATCATGAACAGTGCCCCTGTCTGAAACCATACACTTTATATATTCCCTGGGCATTAGAGGACCAAGATATTTGCCAAAAGAGGCTCATAACATGCCAGGCGATTAATGAAATAATCTTGGAATATCTATAAAAACAAAGATTCATATTATTATGATTATTTTACTAATGTAACTGGTCTGTAACAGTTCAGTGCAACTCTTGAATGATTATGCTAGCTAGTACAGTGTCGTTAGTACAATATATTACACTTCATCACTTGAAATGTGGCAGATTGTCAAGTGGTCCATTTTTTCTCTATTTCTCTATTCTATTTTCTGGCTATTGTCATAATGTCTAACTAATGTGTAAAATTTGAATAATGTCAAGATCACCATACATATAAGGTACCTTCATCAGTAACAGAGGGCCACTGCCTAACGTTGTCAATCCAAATACCCGTGCTGCTGTCACTGTCGGAAGCTGTCGGCAGGCACCAGCAGACACACTGTGTCACTGCAATTTGCCACTGTAGTAATGGCGGCATCATGTGAATGGTTTGTGACAGAATTAGGATGGTGCTCATTGGATGAACTATTCATCTTGGAGGTGTAACTTATTTTGTAAACAGAAGACAGCATGGTGGATGAAGATGACTTGGGGCCAGACTTACTATACAGGGCACATTAGAGTGAGGCCACAAAAAAGCACTGATGGCAGTGGCGAATTCTGTGGGTAATCTACTAATGATGTGTAAATTAATGAGCACAGATACAGTCAGTTCATTTTAATAATGACCAACATAATCGACCAAGAGCAGCACAAATTAGCGTAGGGTTGCAAACAAGTACAGTATAATGTGACTTGGCCATGACAACACAATAAGCAAATCTAAAATGTGAAAGAATGCTGAAACACAAGTCTGGTTTTAATTTACTGTTGTTGAACGGTCAACTGCTGCTAATTGCACAGGTTATGGTTTGCAACAGCTGGCCAATGCTGCTGTCGCAATCATATTTACATTTTCTTGTGGAAATGTATCTTTAGTTATTATTATTATGTGATTATGAAGCAATCATATATTGTTCTTCCTAAGTTTTATTATTATGTGATTGCAAAGCAATCATTGTTCTCTGATTTTTATTATTCCTTCAAATTTCTGACCATTTCTTCTCCCAGTTTTTGAGATATTGACCACAACCCAAATTTACATTGTCTGTCTTGTGCCCAAGTAATGTGCTTGTATACAGGTAATTGATAGGTCCACTCGTTTTTGGTATTTTTTTTGCCATTTTTAATAACCAATATTTCCATAGACAATGAATGGGGAGAGAGTTTCATGTCCCTAGCAGTAACCTAGGCAAACCCCTTCTGATGTTTTTGGAAGTAGTTATTTTTTTCAATATGGCTGCCGGCATGGGTAAGCACTTCGTTCCATATTCAGCCCATGGCAGGAACTGCACCCAGTCCCTCTGGTTTTTGGTGCAGAACACCCTCAGGAAACACCCAATTTTTTAGTTGGCCCGTTCCACCTGACCATTTGAGTGTGAGTGATGAACAGAAGTCAAGCTCACAGAAACTCCCAGTTTGTCCATGAACTTTGACCATAGTCGAGACGTGAACCGTGAACCACGGTCATGGACGATATCTTCTGGGATACCAAAATAATGAAACATATGGGTAAAAATGAGTTCGGCTGTTTCAAAGGCTGTAGGGAGACCTGGTAGAGGGATAAGTTTTAATGATTTTGAAAAACAATCAATGATGACCATGATGACTATATTGCATTGGGATTTGGGAAGATCTGTGATGAAGTCTATGGCAATATGGGACCAGGGACACTGAGGTGTGGGTAGTGGCATGAGTTTGCCTACTGGAAGCACCCAGGGCACTTTAGCCTGTGCACACGCTGAACATGAGGAAATGTACTGGTTGATATCCATCAGTTTGTTGGGCCACCAGTATTTAGTTATACTTGGTATAACTTGGTTATAATTGGTATGTGCGCTGACTGCCAGGATTCCCAATGTCAGGAATGGTCTGTGCCCAGGTGATCGGATGGCCTCTGAGGCATGGGGAGACATGGGTATGATTTGCAGGGCAGTTGACAGGGACATGATATGACATGGCTCGAGCAAGTTCTTGGTCAATCTCCCATGTGAAGGACTTCACAAAGCATGCTGAGGTGATAATGTGTTTTGGGTCCTGGACTGGAGTTATGGATGGGTAGATACCGGACAGAGAGTCAGCTTTTGTGTTCTTAGAGCCAGGTCTGTAGATTATGGTGAACTGAAAACATGTGAAGAAGCGGGCCCAGTGGGCTTGATGAGGGTTCAGTCATTTAGCAGTCTTCAGATACTCCAGATTTTTATGATCCATGAAAATGGTGAACGGATAGGTTGCCCTCTCCAGTCAGTGTTGCCACTCCTTGAGTGCTAGCTTGACAGCCAAAAGCTCCTGGTTATCAATGTCATAGTTCTGTTCTTTGGGGGCAAGTTCCTTGGAGAAGAAAGCTACAGGGTGCAACTCGGGCTTCTCGCTGAAATGTTAAGACAGCACTGCTCCAACTCTGGACTCAGATGCATCAATTCCATGACAAAAGACTTAGTGGGATCAGGGTGTTTCAGGATGGGAGCAGGCATGAATGCTGTCTTGAGTTGTGAGAAGACTTTTTCAGCAGCTTAGTTTCATTGAAGATGCTTCAGCCCCTTTTTGAGCAAGGCAGTAAGTTTGCACAGCAGCTTGCAAAGGAGCTGAAACCTCTTATAAGCCTCCTGTAGAAGTTAGTGAAACCTAGAAATCATTGGAGCTCTTTGACTGTAGCAGGAGTGGGCCAAGTGGTTACTGCTGAGACCTTGTTCTTATCCATAGTTACTCCCTCAGCACTGATATCATATCCCAGGAAGGATATCTGGGAGACATGGAACTCACACTTTTCTGCTTTGACAAAGAGGTGATTTTCGAGGAGCCGCGCCAGGACCTTCTTAACGTGATTCACATGACTTTCTAGGGTAGGATAATAAATCAAAATGTTGTCAATGTAAGCGATGATGAACTTTCTGAGCATGTCCTTCAATGCATCATTAATCAAACATTGGAAAACACTTGGAGCTCAGGATAGTCCATATAGCATTACGCAGTACTCATAGTACCAGAGGTGGTGCTAAAAGCTGTCTTCCACTCATCCCCCTTATGGATGCACAAGAGATTATAAGCACTGCGTAGGTCGAGCTTGGTAAACACTTTAGCTGATCTGAGTTGTTCAAGGGCCGATGGAACTAAAGGCATGGGATAAGGGTATTTTCTGTGAGTTAGTTGAGTCCTTTATAGTCATTGCAAGGCCTAAGGCCCCCTACTTTCTTTTCCATGAAAAAGAGACCAGCAATAGCAGGCAACATGGAGGGATGGATGTACCCCTGTTGCAGAGCTTCCTGCACATAATCCTCCATTGCCTACTGCTCCAAATTAGAAAGTGGGTAGATGTGGCAGTGAGGAGGCAGAGTGCGAGGAAGGAGCTCTATGGCATAGTCATAGGGTTGGTGAGGGGGAAGCCCACTGACTTTACCCTTACTGAATACTTCTAAGAGTTCTTGGTAACAGTCTGGAATGTTGGTAGTTGCGGTAACTTCAGGGCTTTCCACTGAGGTAGAAGCAACTGTGAGCTTGGGGAGACAGAGACAATTGTTGATGCAGGATGTGGGCCACTGTAGGATTTCTCTGTCATGCCATGAAACCTGTGGGTCATGCTGCTGCAGCCATGGGAAACCCAAAATAATGGGTTGGTCCTTGGTTACTATGACAAGGAATGAGATGGTTTCATAATGCAAGGCACTGACTTGGAGCAAGAGAGGCTTAGTGTGTGACGTGATAATGTCACTCCCAATAGGTCCATGATTGATTTTTCAAACAGATAATACCAGAAGCAATTGAACCTTTCTAAAAATAATCAATTCCTCCCTTAGCACTGGCTATGTACCTAAATCCTTGAAACTAGCAGTTATCAAACCCCTGATTAAAAAAACCTGACCTCAACCCCTGTAAGCTGTCCAACTATAGGCCAATATCAAACCTCCCCTTTATCTCCAACATCCTAGATCCATAACTGCACAGCAGTTATGCTCATATCGACATAGGAATAACATCCATGAAATGTATCAATCAGGATTTAAACCTCAATATACTGGTTAAGGTAGTAATTGACTTACTACTGGCCTCTGATCAGGGTTGTGTCTCCTTGCTTGTGTTGCTTGACCTTAGTGCAGCCTTTGACACCATTGAACATACCATTCTCCTTGATAGACTAGAAAATCTCATGGGAGTCAAGGGAACGGCCCTCTCCTGGCTCAGGTTTTATTTAACTGCCAACTAGGCCATTTCTACACCTGAAAAACATCATGAGGATTGGTAACTGGAATGTGAGAACACTATATAGAAGTGGTAATCTTGCACAGGAGGCAAGAGAGATGGTTAAGAGAGGTATTGAAATAATGGGCATCAGTGAAACTCATTGGACAGGTCAAGGGAGGATACAACTGCCAGATGGAGAGACTATAATTTACTCAGGAAGAGAAGACAACAATCATAGAGAAGGGGTATATATAACTGTCAAAGAGTGTAGCAAGAGCCCTGATGGATTGGACTCTGATCAGTGAAAGGATTATTCACGCCAGATACTACTCCAAGCACATTAAGCTGACAGTGGTGCACATTTATGCACCCACAGAAATGCAGATGAGCAAGTAAAGAATGAGTTCTACACAAGACTCCAAGATGTGATAGACAGACGCAACATACATGACATGTTGATTGTCACTGGAGACATGAATGCAAAGGTTGGTGATGAAAATAGGGACTATGAAAGAATAATGGGCAAGCCCAGAATTTGAAATAGGAATGATAATGGGGAAAGACTTTGCGAAATGTGTGACATGAATGAGTTAGTGATAACAGGAACAGTATTCCCGTATAAGACAATTCACAGGGCAACATGGGTATCACCAGATAGGAAGACAAGAAACCAGATAGATCATGTTCTAGTCAGCAAAAGGTTTAGAAATTCAGTGAAAGACACCTGAGTATATAGGTCTGCAGACATTGGAAGTGATCACTACATTGTATGCATGACGGTCAAGCTATGACTAAGAAGCCAGCCAAAAGAAAAGAACAGCATTAGAGTAAAGTATGATACAGTCAAGTTGGAAAATGAATACATCTTAAAGGCATTTACCCTCACACTGAGGAACAGGTATCAGGTACTTGAGGAAGAGTGGTCAGAGTTGGAAGATGGGGATGAAGCGGCATTCCAATAGTCCGTCCTATGTCCTTTCCTAACCACTTTTCCTTGACCTCGATGGAAAACATAAAGCTAGCATTTAATCTCTCTCTCTCTCTCTCTGTATTTTTTATTATTATTATTTTATTGGGATTATGAGATAGAGATAATACTGGAATGAGCAGATTTTATGTTGTGTTGTGTTTACTAGACAAACACTTTAAAATTATTATTTTGGGCTTAACCGATTCTGATTCATTTGAGTGTAATTCATTATATATGTAATAAATCTATATGAAGTTACTCACTACTTGAGTAGTCATTTTATGAGATTCCTTTTTACTTATACTCAAGTTGTTATTTTAATGATTACTTTTACTTCTATTTGAGTCATTATTATAAAGTAACAATACTTTTACTTGTACAGTTTTTGCTCACTCTACCCACCTCTGTTTAGGGGTGAGATTGATTGTTTTAGGACGAAGACAGCTATGGGACCAAATTAATGCAAAAAAAGATTTTAAGCTTGTGAAATGATGTTCACATGTGTAAAAAGAATGCAGTGATTTGCAAACCCTTTTCAATCTATATTCAATTGAATACAATACAAAATCAAGATATTTAATGCTCAAACTGATAAACTTTATTATTTTTTTTGCAAATATACACTCATTCTAAATTTGATGCCTGCAACCTGTTGCAAAAAAGTTGGGACAGGGGCAACAAACGACTGGGAAAGTTGTGCAGTGCTCAAAAAACACCAGTTTGGAACATTCTACAGGTAAACAGGTTAATTGGTAATTGGAAAGACTCAGTCATTCACAAGCAAGTATAGGGCAAGGTTCACCGCTTTGTGAAAAAACTGCATCGGCAAATCGTCCAACAGTTTAAGAACATTGTTTCTCAATGTACAATTGCAAGAAATTTAGGGATTTCACCATTAACAATCCATGATATCATCAAAAGATTCAGAGAATCCAGAGAAATCTCTGCACATAAAGGGCAAGGCTGAAAATCAACACTGAATGCCCATGGCCTTCGATCCCTCAAGCAGTACTGCATTAAAAACCAACATGATTGTATAAAGGACATTGCTACATGGGCTCAGGAACACTTCAGAAAACCATTGTCAATAAACAGTTCATCGCTGCATCTACCATGCAAAGCGAAAACTATATATCAACAACATCCAGAAACACCTCTCTGGGCCCGAGCTCATCTGAGATGGACTGACACAAAGTGGAAAAGTGTGCTGTGGTCTG
>JAOTRR010000033.1:493674-503674 GCA_028570945.1 Gogo arcuatus
TCCTCACTTGGTGTCTTCAGTCCCTAAACATCTTTTAAGTGTTGTGAGAAGGAATAACATTATAAAGTGGTAAATGTTTTACCAACTTTTTTTAAATGTGTTGCAAGAATCAAAATTTAAATGTGTTTATTTTGAAAAAGTAATAAAATTCATGAAGTAAAACATCAAATAATATTCTGCTGTGTTGTTTTGAATGCCGTACAGGTCAAAGGTTATTGACGAATAATTATTTTCAGTTTTAATTTAAATTTCAACATACCGTCCCAACTTTTTCTGATTTGGGATTGTATAACGGTTGTATAAAAGCAATATCACACACAAAATCGTGCTGTTGTACTTTAGCACTCTTGCTCGTGCGATATTTCTTAATTTGGGATTTCTTCTGGCGTTGACAGTATTGGGTCTTAATAAGAAGGAGGAGACATTTTACCCAATCAGTACTCATCTATTTCACCATCTTCATTCAGAAAATCAGTTACAGAAATAATACTATATACGAATACCAAATAAAACCAGTCTTTACAAAATAGATTTATTTTTGTATAATATGTGCTGATTGTTCCATAAGATAGAAAAGTGTGGTCAGAAGTTACGCTTAAAAGGCCATTTCCATCCTTCTAGCGCTTATTTGTTAGTGTTCGCTTTTATAGTGTGGTGAAACTTCTTCCGCAGAGTAGTACACAAGAAATCGCCTGTATCGCTGCACATCGCGAGTGTTGATTTTGTGCGAGATTACGTGCAACGCGCAAACTATCGCGCATGCGAGTTTAAGCTTAATGCGTCAACTTTTCATAACGTCAACTCTTTACGTTACACGGGAACCAATTGGCACTGATGCCATTAGTTTAGCATGCAGTTCAAAAAGGAAGCTTAGTTTCCGCCTTACGTGTAGCTCTAAACTCCGCCCCCCCCCCCCCCCCCCCAAATACGCTTGTTTTTTTGGAATGATAAACGACAGTATAATTTCACCACCGGCGGGTCGTCTACTGAATTAATTTAGCGCGGATTCGGTTGATGAGTCGGAACAGGAGGCGTAAAGCGACAGTGTAGGCGCGGCGGGTTTAGCCGACACTACCGGCATGGCCAGGGACTACGATTACCTCTTCAAACTGCTCATTATCGGCGACAGTGGTAAGCAACGCCGCGGATGTGCCACGGGAAGTAGGCCTGACTGCGGGCTAACCTGATTATTTGCATGATTGAGGGGCATATAACGTAACGCGGGAATCGCTGTTGAGCCGCGGAAATAACTAAATAGTTTTTAATTAACCTTTGCTTTAATATTTTCTTCGTGCAAGCCGAGAGAGTTTTTTTTAATTAGTGTTTTTATAAACAGGATTGGGCATATCAGCTACCTAGGCCGGATGTGTTAGTGTTGGTTAAAGCTTCATTTCAAAAGTGTACTTTCATACAGTTGCCTACCAACATGATTAACTTTCTAATATCAAAACAACAAGCTAACGTTATATTCGTTTGGAAAACAGAGTAATTGAACCAGAGGCAGTGCAGAGAAGGGATGCTTAAGCGCAGCATCAACACAAATATACAGAATATATAGTTTTGCGTTCTAAAGGAAACCATAAGTTTTGTTGGAAATAGGTACCTCACGAGTCTTGTGCCCTCTAGACCAGAGAACCTTTGGAAAGACCTTCAACCTCCCCCCCCTCAAAAAAACAACAACAACAAAAAATCAAGTTTCTGTGTTACCTATACTGAGTTTTTATGACGTGTTGGTAAATCTCTGTCTCGGGGGAGAGAATGTGGATTGATATGTAGGAGTGTGTACCGGTTGGCTGTAAGTATGTAATGTGCTATGAGCATGCTCATTAATGTCATGTATTTAGATGAGGATTCCTGTTGAGTCACACGTGATCCATAAACTTTCCTACTTTACACCTTCCTAGCATTCAGTAGGGGTGGCATGCAGGGTTATGGTTAGTTAAAACTTACACTGATAAGGCTTTCTAAAAATGTATTTATTTATTTTTATGTAATTTAAGGCATATGAGAGTTTAATATATAGCAGTGTAATCTTCAGATTTACATAGTTCAGATGTAAGGCATACCACAAAATTTATCATTAGAATTGTTCTTATGTTTTTTGTTTTTTTTTAACTGTTGTGCAGATTAGTGTAGTACCAACTAAATATAACATAGGCTACACCTCTTTTTGTACATGGCAGTACCAATACATGCAGATAACCTCCTTGAGAATGTGGATCAAGAGCTATTGTCGTTAATGTTTTCTTCTGTGTGGCAGATAACCTCTTTGAGAATGTGGATCAAGAGCTATGTCGTTAATGTTTTCTTCTGTGTGGCTGTTAACCCTCGTAATTGAGCTGTTGGTTTTTGTGGTTGCTGATTGTGCAGATTTCCTCGGGTAGCAGATGGCTTTGAAGTATGAATAAGCTCAGTGGTGACTGCTGTATCATCAGTGCACAAAGACACATTTATATTATTGCATTTTCAACTCTTGTGCATCTGTCAGGCTTATACATTGTCACATTAAGGCTGTGACACTCTGCTGTTCATACATTGCTTCTGGCACTGCCTATCCAGAGGCTGGGTCCAAAATAGTCACTGTCCTCTGCACACACTTCTGTGCTCATACACTGGCCTCAGTGTTCCCAAGCAGATGCATGCCCAATATGGCCTGTTATTGAGGCCTTAGATGAGATCCATTCTGATAAATGTTCCTTAATGATATGGTCCTGTGTTATAGAATAGAGCGTTGACCTGGTGTCAGGAAAAATGGCTACTTTGTGTTGTTAGTAATTGGCACATTTTTAGTGTTTCAGTGTCATTATATGATTTTTCTAATACATATCTGCTGCTTCATTGCTTGACTACAGAAGCACTGTAAAATTCTCTGTCTGACTGCATTGAGTTGTGTATTGGACAAGCTGGCTGGTCTGTAATCATAATTTTCATCAAATAATAAAAAAAAAAATTATAATTTTTTTTTTTTGGTTTGTTTTATAGCTAATGAACATTGTCCATTGTAGCAATATCTAGGCTAGTATGTATGGTAGTATGTACAGTGCATTGTATAAGTATTAATCTCTGGAACTTTTCCATATTTTATAACCGCAAACTAAAATGGACTTAATTGTGATTGTGCCATGAATCTACACAAAATAGTCCATAAATTGAGGGGGGTGAGGGGGTCAATATTGAAAAAATTATTTACAAATAAAAGTTGATGTAAAACCTGTAAATTAGTTCTGTGCAACCATTTGCCATCGGAAGTCACATAATTAGTTTAAGAAATTCTACCTGTGTGCAACTGAATTGTCATAAGCTCAATATAAGAAAACCTGTTCCTGGAGGACTCCAGAAGTGTTATTTTTTTTTTTTTTTTTTTTTTTTTTTTTTTTTAAATAAAGCAAACTTAAACAAGCAGCATCATGAAGACTAAGGAGTTGCCAAAAAAGTCCATGACCAAGTTCTGTAAAAGTGTCAGGGTTTGAATGTTAGTCTCAAACCTTGAACATCCAGCAGACTATCATTATTTAATCCATTAATGGAACTTGGGAAGTATATGGCCCAACGGGGATGCTGGTTAGAGGCAGAGGAGGCTGTCCAATAAAAGCCAGTAACCAGGTAAGGAGGGCATCAGTCAGAGAAGCAAAGAACTTACCCTACCAAAATGGCAGAGCAACCTCAATGCAGTACAATGTGACTTTAATTCCTAAGCCTAATAAGAGCTAAAACCAATTATACTGTGGTTAGATGTATGTAAACTAAAATGTTATACTCTTCATGAACAGAGCCAACCAGTTGAAATTGCACTGTATTTGATTACTACTTAAATATATAATTGGGGACAAAAAGGATAACTTGATCACCCAAGTATGTCTTTGAGAACTGCATTGTCTGATAATTCTTTGTTTGCTCAGATGATCATGGATGTGCGTCTTGTCAGTGTCTGAGCAGCCACCTTTCACTACTGTTAACAGATCGAGACACTTTCGAAGCACTTTTAAGCCTAAAATCTTAAGACTAAAGAATGGTTGTACATTGCTTCTATTTTGGCCTTGTGTAGGAGTAAATGTCCTGACTTCTAAGAATTTTTTTGCCACTTGAGACCAAATTTTTACCTTATAAATAGTGGCCCTGAGTTTGACCCAGAGGATACCATTTCAGCCATCTTGAGGCTGAAATTCATGCTGAACTTGATTTTACTACTTCTACAATTTTTAGTTGGATAGTTTTGGTGTCTTCTGTGAGAATAGACAGCTGAATCTCCTAGAGTCTCCAGAGAAAATAGCCCCAGTTGTTAGTGGAGAGATGCTCCAAGACTACTTGTTCCTGACGGAGTTCCTCACATAGCTGCAGTGATTTTTTTTCTCCACTTCTGTTAATTCGAGCTGTAGCTGCTGACCAAATGTCTGTATAGGGTTACTTGTTACTGTAGGGTTTGGACTCGTGTCCAAAGTTTGTTTCAGATTTTCTGTTTTGTCACAATTAATAAAAATGGCTAAGTAGCCTAGTAGAGTTGTGAGGTTAAAACATGCTAGTTCTTGATTGCTAGTCCAAGGTTTCTTAACCAACAAAAATTAACCAGCATCACACAGATAAATCTGAGTTGTGAAGGTGTTCACCCAGTAAACACAACACCTAAGATACAAAAACTAATTAGGAAACTTGCTCATTTTATTCTGTATCTGGATGTTGGTATAGGCTGTGAAATGAAGTCTCATCTGTTTGTGATCTATTATCTCAATTTTTTAAACTTGCTTCTTTTTTGCCACAGGTGTGGGAAAGAGCAGTCTTCTACTGCGCTTTGCAGACAACACATTTTCAGGTACCAGTGTATTCAATGTTTGAAGTCATTTTAATATTATATTTTATTTAAATTGACCAGTAAAATGCTTAACAGGCAAGACTTGAGGGTTCTTCTCTTTATTCTGGCTTGAAAATGATGATTGATTACATAAAAACTCCTATCTATGATACAGTTGAGTGTTGTGTTGTGCAGGTAGCTATATTACCACTATAGGAGTTGACTTCAAGATCCGAACAGTAGAGATCAATGGTGAGAAGGTGAAGCTACAGATCTGGGACACAGCGGGCCAGGAGCGCTTCCGAACCATCACCTCCACGTGAGTAACGACAACCAGCACAGTGATATTTGATGTGATCATATTCATTGCATACATTATTGGATCTAAAAGGCACATGATTTAAAACTGAGGCCTGCTTTACTTAATTATGGGATGGTATGTAAAATTGACGGTTTTATACCCATACAGTTTGAGGGTTTTTGGTATTGCAGTAATTTAAAACCCATTTAATTTACATTAATTTACAGAACACACTGTACCATCAATACATGCATTAAATTATTTGGTTTCAGAAACTGCTAGATTTTTTTAAAGCATGTCTGATATTAGGATTTTTCTCAGCCTTCTGTGGTTGATCAACACAGTATAAAAATACTCTCTTTCTGTGACTTCTACCTTGTCTGCAGCATCGATTCTACAGCATTTGTGCTCATTACATAAAAAAGTGCCACTATTCCTCCTTATTTGCTGTGAATATTGACAATATCATGCTTCCTCATGCATGAAGCACAGTGAGTTTGCAGAAGATAAAGGAGAGAAACAGTTGGCATCATTTATTAATCTTCTAGTAAAGTTGTGTGTAAATGTTGCGCAAACCAACCTGAACTAAAAATTTCCGCTGGATTTACAGTTGCGGTTAGAAGTTTACATGCATGTGCATGAATGTCATGGCAATATTGGGCTTTCAGTGATTTCTTAGAACTGTTCTTTCTCTGTGGCAGAATGATTGTACAACATCTTTTTAATAGAAAAATAAACAAGAATTTTGTGCACAAGTTTTAATTTATTTTGGGTTTTCTGAAATCAACACAGGACCAACATTATACATACAAGGTAAAAAATTTACATATGTCCACTTAGATTATTGATACAGGGGTGCTGATAGTTCCAAAATGTCTTAACTTGCCAAGGCCTCTTAACATCCTGTTAGTGGATGGGGAAGCCATGGCCTAATGGTTAGAGAGAAGCAGCTTTGGGACCAAAAGGTTGCTGTTTCGATTCCCTGGACCAGCAGGAATGGCTGAAGTGCCCTTGAGCAAGGCTCAAGGCGCTACAGCACAGCTGCCCACTGGTGCTCACATCTCCAGATGGGTTAAATGCAGAGAAAGAATTTCACTATGCTCTAAAGGTACATGTGACGAATTGAAGGCTTAAAATTCCTTAAAATTCCTAGTGATCATGATTGGCTGAAATAAGGGTTTGTTTGACAGCACTCATTGGATTGACCAACCCAGTACAATGGGGAAAGTTAAAGAGGATCATGGATTTACACAACTCAGGATTGTCTCTTGGAGCCATTTCTGAACAACTGCAGGTTCCAAGATCTGTTCAAACAATTGTATGCAAGTACAAGTTATTGGGAGGTGTAGCCACTTTGCCAAGCTGTTTTGCTGGAAGAAGACCCAAACCGTCACCCTCAGCTGAGAGGAAATTGGTTTGGATGGTCAGGAATGACCCAAGAACCACCTACCATAAACTGGAAGCTGCTGGACATGCTCAACTATAGTTTGCAGGTGACCACATGAACAAAGAAAAAGCCTTCTGGAGGAAAGTTTTATGTTCAGATGAGATGAAGGTTGAGTTGTTTGGCCACAATGACCAGAGGTACAGAGGAACACTGTACCAACTGTTAAGTACGGTGGTGGTAGCATCATGCTCTGGAGCTGTTTTGCTGCCAGTCAAACTGGTGAATTGCCCAAAGTGGATGGAATAATGAAGGAGGACTACTTCAAAAAATTTTTAGCATCACCTCAAACAGTCAGAAATTTGGACAAGATTGGGTGTTCCAACAGCACAGTGACCCCAGGTACACATCAAAGCTGGTTGTGGAATCTATAAAGCAGGGTAATATTAAGATTTAAACAAGTCCTGAACTCAACCCTATCGAAAATATGTGGACTGTGCTTAAAGGTTGGGTCCATGCCAGGAAACACACAAATTTAATTGAACTCTACCATTTCTGCAAAGAAAAGTGGTCAAATATCCAACTAGAATTCTGCCAGAAGCTTGTTGACTACTACCAAAAGCCATGGTGGAAAGTCACGGTGAAATTTGCTAAAGGACATTTAAACAAATATTGGGTGTGCTGTATGTATATTTTTGACCCTGTGTATAATTTTGACCCTAGTTTGATTTCAGAAAACCCAAAATAAATTAAAACTTGTACACCAAATTCTCGTTCTTTTTTTCTATTAAAGATGCATGTTGTGCAGTCTTTCTGCCACAGGAAAAGAATAGTTCAAAGAAGTAATTGAAAGCCAAATATTGCCATGACGTTCATTTCCATGATGACATTCATGTCTGTATGTATAACTTCTGACTGCAACTGTACAAAAGTTTCAGAAACACTGATTTTCTTTGTATTTGCATGTGCATGTTGAATGCCAATCACCTGTAAATTACAAAGCGCGTACATGGCACAGCTGATTTGCCTGTAGTGTCACCCACAAAACTCCATAAAAGTTCAAGTGCACAAACAGCTCAGAGCATGAAACAATCAATCAGGGTAAAGCCTGAAAACAGAAGTGGAAATTTTTATCATTTCATTACTGTGTCAATTAAAGTATTTAATAATAATAATAATAATAATGATAAGCAAGTGGTAAATGCTCTACGAGCTTTTCCATCATTTTTAATACTTGGTTGCAAAATACTTGGTTGCAAAATCCTTTGCAGTCAATGACTGACTGAAGTCTGGAACCTATAGACATGCACCCACCAGACACTGGGTTTCTTCCCTGATGATGCTGTCACAGGTCTTTAATGCAGCTTCAGTTCATGCTTGTTCTTGGAGCATTTTGCCTTCAGTATTGCCTTCAAGTGAAATATGCTCAATTGGATTCAGCTCTGTACATTGGTTTCATTTAATTGGGTCAAAGGTCAGTTTCCACCCCGATTATTCTCTCTCTCTCTCTCTCTCTCTCACTCTCACTCTCACTCTCACTCACTTTCTCTCATCACAGGTATTACAGAGGAACCCATGGGGTCATAGTGGTATATGATGTCACCAGCGCCGAATCTTTTGTCAACGTTAAACGATGGCTGCATGAAATTAATCAGAATTGTGATGACGTATGTCGAATATTAGGTAAGGTTGCTCCTGTTCCTCTTTTATCATGAATTACACACCTACAAAATACAATTATTAGAAAAATACTCCAAAGAAATGGAAAAATACTCAAACCAGAACCCTTAAAGGTATTTCTGTAATGGTTTTCACTTTAATTTCATGTAATTGGTCAGTGCCAGACCTGCTTTAACATACACTGCCTTGCCAAAAAAAGTCGCTGTTTGGATTTAAATAAGCAAATACTTAAGAACCTTTGATTGGATAATTACTGCAGTGATTTGTTTCAACTGGCAACAATTCTTTTAACCCTAACTGATGCAGTGAGTAGCTTCTCATTTCGTAAACAACCATGTTGGAAGATGTATCCCGTGGTTGTGGAAGAGGTGTTGGTATGTTTCAGAAGGGCCAAAATATTGGCCTGTGTCAAGCACAGAAAACAACTAAGGAGATTGCTGAAATTACTGGAATTGGGTTAAGAACTGTCTGCTGCATTATTAAAACCTGGAAGGATAGTGGTGAACAGTCAACTTTGAAGAAATGTGATCGAGGGGGAAAAAATCTTGACTGATCGTGATCGGATATCACTTAAACGCTTGAAGTTGAATCGTAAAAAATTGACAGGAGAACTCTCGGCTATGTTTAATAGTGAAAGTAAGACCATTTCCACTCACAGGATTGGGACTAAACAGCTGTGTGGCTATAAGAAAACCAAATGTTAGTGAGCCTATTCGGAAGAAAAAAATCAATTTCCTAGGGAGTATAATGATGGGACTCTGGAGCAATGAAGGTCATGTGGTCTGATGAATTCAGATTTACCCTATTCCAGAGTGATGGGTGCATAAGGGTAAGAAGGGAAGTGCATGAAGTGATACACCCATCATGCGTAGTGGCACTGTACAAGCCTCTGGAGGCAGTCTTAAGATCTGGGGTTACTTCAATTGGTCAGGTCTAGGCTCAGCATTGTTATGTGGCAATAAAATGAAGGCAGCTGACTACTTGAATGTACTGAATGACCAGGTTATCCCATCAGTGGATTTTTTTTTTTTTCTTTCCTGTTGGCATGTTCCAGGACGACACTGCCAGGATTCATCTAGCTGAAATTGTGAAAGAGTGGTTCAGGGAGCATGAGGAATCATTTTCACACACGAATTGGCCACCACAGTCCTGACAACCCCACTGAAAGTCTTTGGGATGTGCTGGAGAAGACTTTTATAGAGCGGTTCAACTCCCCCATAGTCAATACAAGATCTTGGTGAAAAATTAATGCAGCTTTGAATAGAAATAACTGTTGTGACATTGCAAAATGTAGAAACAGTGCCACAATGAATGCATGCTGTAATCAAAGCTAAAGGCGGTCCAACAAAATATTAGTGTGCGACTTTTTTTTGGCCAGGCAGTGTAGAATACTAGCACGGCCTTGGTATATCAGAAGCTTGCTTCCTAATGTGCCTTTGTTGCTTCTTGTTTTTAGTGGGTAATAAAAATGACGACCCGAATTCTAAAGTTGTGGAGACAAATGATGCACAAAAGTTTGCAGAGCAGATGAGCATCCAGCTGTTCGAGACTAGTGCAAAAGAGAACATTAATGTGGAGGAGGTGAGTGCTTTGGCTTCAGGGATTATGATGTGTTTTAAAGCCCAATAAAGCTACCAGAGGGCTACAGGAAAATATAGTATGTTCAGGAAGAACAGCAGTTTGGTTCTAACAACCTTTTATTGTTAGACTGTGGAGGTTTTAAGTGATTTTTTTTTTTTCTTTTTAAATTGAGCTTATACATTCATTATGTAAATTACATATTTGACAATAGATAATTGTGTGTACAGTAATGGTCAGACAGCATATTTTTGCCAGTAGTTATCCCAGT
>JAOTRR010000033.1:630443-641806 GCA_028570945.1 Gogo arcuatus
AAGAGAAAAACAAAGTGTTAAAAGAAAAACTTTCAAATGACGCACCCCCTCTCAACGTCTGACATGGAATAACCCAATCAGACCGATTCCGCATCTGTTGAAGTCCCTATTTAGCACACCCCTGAATGGCCATATGACATTTTTTTAAGCGCCCTGTGCGCTAATTAGGTCGAATACATTAAGTTACTCTTTTCCTTATAAAAGTTACACATCCCCCACTACCACCTCCATGATTTCTATCTCGCCTAATTGCAAAATAATCAACAATTACAAAATCCCAGTTAGGTTTTAACCATGTTCCTGGGTACAAATTATATCTGGTTTCTCTCTTCTGTCATCTATAAATTGTTTAAAATCTTGCCCATTTGCTAACAAACTTCTTGCATTCCATTGTAGAATTATCATAGTCAGCAATGTTACCCTACACTATTTGATTCTTGGCTTAGAATCTAAGACCATCTCTTATTTCTTCCCATTTCAGACCTATCATACCTAAGTGGTGTACTGCTGCCTTTGTAATAATTTGAATCCTTTCAGTTTTTGATTTAATTTCAGCTGTTGCATTTATTATTCCTGCTATAAAAATAACCAGGTTCACTTTTTCTTTCAATATATTTTTTTCAATTTCCATTAATATTTCCTGTCTACATTCCCCACTATCCTTTCCAGAAGTTACTTGATCCATTCTGATGCTCTCTTCAATCACCTGTTTCAAACCTATCCTTTTAACTGCTTCTGCATATGAAACTTTATCCATGACTTTTATTTGCTTCATAATGTCACATCCCCAGTATGCAGCATTATGCTCCCCTCCACAGTTACAGCATTTTGGTCTTATTGCCTCCCCACATTCACCATAATCATGATCACCTCCACACTTAGCACATCTTTTCTCCCCCTTACATATTTTTGCTGTCTGTCCAAATTTCTGACAATTAAAGCACCTAATTGGTTTCTGTATGTATTCCTTTACCCTATACCTCATAAATCCAAAGTACAATTCTCTTGGCATATCCTTTGTATCAAATTCTATCAGGACTGACTCAATTTCCTTTTACTCAACCCCTTTAGTCAATTTTTTTAACACTCTTAATTAACTCACGTCTCATCCTGATATTTTCAATAAGCTCCTTCATACTAACTGTGAGAGGAATTCCATAAATCACTCCTTTACAACAACTCCTTTGCTCCCCTTCTCTCACTACTTTGGTTACTTTGATTTTTCCAACATTTTTCATCCTTTTTGCTTTTTCAAATTGCCCTTCAGATTTACACCCTATTAACAAATTTCCATTATTTAGAACTCTAGCATACATCACCTCCCCTACTTGAATTCTGATTATTTTTGTCAACTTCATTGGTTCTAGTTTTTTAACACCTCCTTCCCCTTCAAACCTCACAGTGATAATCAGTGATAGTTCCTCTGGGTCCTCCCTTTTCTCACTCTCCGATTCTCCCATGTCCTTCCTTTTCTTTCCCCGTCTATTCCTCTGTACCTCCCAATTACTATCCCCAGTTCTACCCTTATCGCTATCTTTCCCATCATAATCCTTCATACTACTATCACTTTCTTCCTGATTTTCTAAAATTTTGTCATAGCAGTGGGGAACACTAAGCAAGAGCACCGTATACCAGACCTATACAGGCCGTTGGCCAGTATCCCCACACAGCTCTGCCTACTCGCCTCTATACTAGAACTTATTTATTAAAAGCGATTTACACTGCATTCAGACTTTTCATATCAAGGGACAACTCTCCACCCTAATGCTTTTCCCGATATCGCAAAAACAAACGCTCTTCCTTGGCTGTGCTCAAGAAACCGCCCAATAAATTTTAATAGGTTATTCTTATTTGATTGACAACCACATGAACCAATTGTTGAAATCTTTAGCTTTAAAACAAGACTTCACTGGTCAAGATTAACCATTCACAGATAGCGTTATAGCAGTGCGTAAAATTCCCCCACCCCCACTTTTATGCATGCTATTGCCTGGTGCTGTCAGGGAGTGCAGACAGGCCAATCAGCAGCTTGTAGTGCCAGATGGTGTTTGTGCAAGCAAGCTTCATTCTTCACATGCCTTGTTTTGGAGAAAAAAGTTGATAAGTTTTGGCATGTGTTGGCTGCAGCACTTACCTACTTGCGTTCCCAAAAAATCCTGAATTTGTCAGAGGTTTTGGAAGAGTTATTTAGGCGTGAATCTGGTGAGGAATTTAAGGGTGTTTAGGAAGAACACAGTGTAGATTAAGATTGAACCCCATCCTTTAAATGTACGCAAGTTATGTTGCTTTCTATTTTCAGTTTTTGCTGGTAGTGTGGAAATGTCTTTTTTGCAGGTAGTGTGTAAATTCAAGTAACATGGCACTGCATGTTTTTCACATGTTGGCATGGCACTGCATTTTTTTCACATGTGGCATGGAAATGTTTTTTGTCTTGCCCTTTATGTAGTAGCCTAATAAACAACAGCAAATTCGGTAGCTAAATATAAATATTATAGAATTATTCTATAAATATAATAGCCAATTGAGCATTTACTAAAGGTCATTTTTGGGTACTTATTGTACTTTGTATTTGAGGCAGTATTCTGGACCCTGCACATGAGCAACATCAAAAACGATAAGCAGAATGCCCAGCTAAAAGATAGCACTAGCAATGATTGGCCCTTTTGTGTAAAGCCCCTCAGGAAGCAGCTCTTAGTGACACACAGGGCATACTACCAGCCTCACCAGAACCTGGCCATCGATGAAAGAATGGTAGCCACAAGGAATTGTGGATTTTGGGAGTGATGAAGCCACAAGTTTAGAGTGTCTGAGCCAGTGGAGGCTGCATCTGTCAGTGAAGTGTCACAGGTGGTAGAGAAGAGGCCATGCTATCCAGTAACAATTGTGGACACCTCAATGTCTGACAAGAGAGACAAAGCTTCAGCTTGGGAGAAAACACTGTGTACTCTGCCTTCAAAAGAAGTATGGCAAGACTATTTACAAGTGTGCAATGTGTCCCTGTGTATCATAGTGGACCGTCTTTGTTTCACTGAGTGGTGATGTCAAGGACAGCCAAGCGTGATGCCCACTATACTCTGCCTTGAATTTTTTATTCAGGTTTTTTGCACATTTGTTGATGTTTTTCATTTACTAGTTTATATTTTGAACTTTCATACTTGTAAATAGTTATTTTTACCTCCTAAAATCCAGCCCCACATCCATGTCATAGGAGGTGGAAACAGCACCTTCTGCATGCCTATATTACATGAGACAGTACTAACAGGGCTGTGGTGCTGATTTCACTAAAGCTTAAATGAGACGTAAGTTTTAGACTTTTTATTTGTGAAATTGCACATTTTGTAACTCAGAGTTTCATGCTATTGCCATTTGTTATTTCATTTTGTCCCATTTGGAGACATTTTCTCTGATATTTGTTGGTGGTTTGTGCCATTTGGACATGTTCTTTTGTGTCTTTTTAGCAATGCTTGCTATTTCTAGAAGTTGTCTTCTATTTTTGAGGCTTCATGCCATTGTTTTAGAGGCTTTCTGCCAATTCTAGAGGCATTATGCTAATGGGAGAGGTTTAGTGCCATTTGGAAATGCTTTTACCTGCTTTTGGATAACCTTACACTGAATTTTAGTGGTTGAAGATAACTTCTTCAAATTCTGAAGGCTTATGAGCACTTGGGGCATCTCGCACAGCAGGAATGGGATTGATATCACCATTTACTCTGAAGATATAAACATTTGTATGAAAAAAAACCCTTTTTTTAATTTAACTTTTCTCTGAATATGTTGCCCCTAGTCAAGTCAAGTTTATTTGTATAGCGCTTTTAACAACAACCTAGTCAAAAGTCAAAGTCTTTCCCGCACCAGCACCTGGTATTCCCAGGCAGTCTCCCATCCAGGCCCTTAAGGCAGATCAGGCAGCGCTGATCTCCGTTTCTATAGTCCTTTGCCGCTTGCCTATTACATAGCTAGGGTTACAGTGGGGGGCTTTTCCTCTGGTAACCGAGAGAACTTAACTCCCTACTCACATCTGTATTGTGGTGTGCCTCGCCAGATGGCAGTAGGTACTATTTTTATGATGGTCTTTGGTGTGACCCAACCACAAGTAGAACTCATGATCTCCCGGTTGAGAGGCAGACACACTAACCACTAGGCCAACTCGTGGTCTATTGCCCCTAGTAATATAGGTAAAAAAAAATTCTTATGAAAAACTGCAGATTCTTAAAGCCCTGAGTGTCTACTTTCATATGAGCTATTAACCACTACTGTGGAGTGTGACATGATGAATAAGTTTAATACTGAACAGGGGTACCCTCAAGATAGTCGGAAATTCCATTTTTTGGCCTTTGGTAAAAAGGGTTCAAACTCATTTAGATAGCGAATGATAGCTAATGGTGTCGCATCGTTTGCCTCACAGCGATTTTCTGGTGGAAGTTTCCCACTCTTACCAGTGTTATGCCGAGAAAACTTTGCCTGCCGTAGAATGCATGTCCATCACAAGAGCATGCACCACTGAAAGCGAAAGGAAAGCTGTTTTTTAACTTGTGAAAATTACCATTTCTGTTTATGTAAAGTCTTAAAACTTATGTAATATATCATGTGACATTGTATTTTGTTAAAATACTCATATACAGTAAACAAGCAAAAATAGGTCATGGTTATGAAAGCAGTTTGTTACCTATTACATATCACACACATTTTAAATTTGATTTCATAGTTCAAAACAATGGACAAGAATTTAGTGAATTGGGCAATATAACTCTCTTGTTACACCATAAGTGTGTATCAGATGTACAGTAATACTTCTTATTTTCCCAAAGGAAAAAAAATACATTTGTTGCTTAATCTTTTTAAAATGTCTGGGTCTCTTTTTTTAATGAATGGCAAAAATATTGTTACACCACACATCTCGGATGATACTTATTTGTCTCTAGATTGTATTTAAAAAGTGCCTGATGCTGGGGCCAGTATAAATATAATCATAATTACTTGCCAGAAAATGTATCCCCTGTGAAATCTGACTATCTTGTTGTTAGACGCATGAAACTTGCACAGGTAACTCATTTCACTTTCAAATACAAATTTTAAAAAGCACTTGATAATGGGAGCAACAGAAATACAAAAATAAGAGGGATGCCTTTTACAGCACCCACCTACCAGAAAAGGCATTCCCTGATTACTCTGGCTGTACTGTAGCTACTTTTCTCCCACAGTCCAAAGGCATGCGGATTAGGTGTGAGTGTGAGTGGTTGTTCATCTCTATCTTAGCCCTGTGGCAGATTGGCGACCTCCCCAGGGTGTATCCTGCATCTCACCCAAAGTCAGCTGGGATTAGCTGACTTTAAAAATAATTTTAAAGTCGCAGTATGAAAAGTGTGTGTGTGGGGGGGGGGGGGTTAAAATTGTTATAGAGAAGAAAACAATACCAAGCAAAGGCTTATATAATGATGTACTGTATTCAACAATAACTTGATACATATGATTGAGACACATGACGTGCATAAAAATTGGAATATTTCACAGGAAAGGGGATGGAAGGGAAAATATCTTGTACTTTCAGCCCACTACTTTCTTTTTTGCTGTTCAGAATGAAATGTTTCAGTATTGCCTTCTACAGGAGCTATATTTCACACATCATAAGGACATTTCAAGGCTAATTTCACTTTCACACAAGTAAAGCCTTTCTAATTTATAACTTGTCCTGAAGACTGTTTAAGGGAGTTTTAAGATATGTTACAATACACACAAGCACCAAAATTAACAGGATCTTTACAGCTAAAATAATTGAGATAAAATTCTGTTACTTTTTGAGCATCACCATAAGTCCTTACAAATTCCATTTTTGGCATGCAGGGAACCATTCTCCAACAAGTGATTACTTGAGATTACAGGAGATAAAAAAAAAGTCAATATACTATTTCTTCATGATGGAAATGTTAAAAAAGAAATCTAAGGTAAAGTCAATTAAAATAGAACTAAGTTAAAATAGAGTACTAGAAGAAAATTTAATCTAATTCAAGTGATGGAATTTTTCTTGCTATTATGAATCATCTCTGCTGCAGGGAGTAAGTGGGTAGTGTCAGTATTCAAAACAGACAAGTGTTGTGTTTCATAAATATCCAATGAACTCCCTCCTGAAAAAAGAGAGTAAAATAAAGTACCACCATTTTTTAAATGTATTTATTTATTTTGGCTTGCCAAAGGCACATACCCATTACATTAGCTGAAATGTTCTCTGACTTAAACATAGGCTTTGAATGGTATACTGGTATGATGGTATACTGTGATTAGATCGGGAATAGTTATATGTATATAACGATAACTATTATGCTATATCAGGTTAGATAATGATGTCAAAAATTATTTATGGGTATGGTACATACCTTATGATACACAATTTGTAAGACAAGGTACTTTTAAACAAACTAACATGCTCGGAGAAAATCAGCTAAAAAAATTTTTACATTATTTTGATAAACTACCAAAGACTAAAAGATTAGCTTAGAATAAGCACACACATACATGCTCTTTCAGTATTCCAATTTCAGCTCTTAGTTGATCTTATTCTCAGGTAACAAGTATGCTCAAATTGCTAGAAATTGTGAAGAACACAGAGAAATTAGACTCTAAATAAAATCACTCTGTGTTGTAGGAAAATCAAGCAGAAGTCATGAACAATTTAAGCTAACCAGCAATGTGACCTGACTGGTTTGATAAAGCTTAAAGAAGCTAGATAACCCTGAGAGAAGGTTCTAGAACATGGGCAAGTTTGCCAAACGAGGTCTGACTCTGTGTGTTTGATTAATATAACTGTACACTATTTAAATACATCAGCACACTAGTGACAAGAACCCTAAGATATTATTTCCTAGTAAATGTGTAATAGTCATATATCTATACATGAGTTTATTATTTCAATCTTCAGTACTAATAAGACATGTACAAGTGTTTTACTATCAACTTCAACAATACATCAAGGCAAATACCTGTGAAACAAAAAGTTAGAACAGTTTTCATATTTCCACTATTCACAAATATTTTTAAAAAATAAGTAAGTGCTGTAAAGTAGTTCTTATATGTGGTATTGAAGACCTACATCTGCCAAGAAAATATAAAGAAAAACTAAACTCAGTAGCAAAACACTTGTATTTGTGTCAAAAAAAAAAAAAAAAAAATTCAAGATATTTCAGTACCCAGCAGAATGCCCCCAAATTTCAGGCAAATTTCTGGGTTACTTGAAGGATAAATAGAAAAAAAAAACCACAGTTTAGAAGTTGACTGAATGGTGGATTTCAAAAGTCACTAAAATTGTTTTTGTTAAATCTGTTAGTAGGGTTTTCCCTTGTTCGACAAGATTTATAAATGCAACCATTCTTACACCAATGTATTAGCATAACTCTCTAGTTTTAAGTTCTGTTTCAGCTTTTGAAGTCCATTGAAACTAAACTCTGTAAAATCTCCTGTCGCAAGGGATTAAACAAACTTAGAATCTATGTGATGTAATTTAATTTTGTCCCTTTTCTCACCATAGTCCATATGTCACATATGGTTGCTTTCACACTACCCTTTTTTCCCTTTTTTTTTTTTTTTTTTTTTTTTTTTTTTTTTTTAAACCTCCCAACCAATCAGGCCACAAGGAGGGCAAGTGACAAACAAATATGGAGGACAGACAGCTAGTGAAAATAAATAAATAATGAGATTTACTACAGAGTGAATCAAAAAATATTTCATTGCTAATATTCTAACTTTGCAAAATAACTTAAAATAACAACTTGGCTATTCTGCACTAAGTTGCACAAGCAGCTCTCCTTCTTTTGATTTTCTGCCCCTGTCACAGCTTCCTCATCACCAGAGTGAGCTGCTTTTTTCATCTCAACACAAAAGGCGCGCCAGAAAAAAATGCCTAGTATGAAAGCACCCTAATGTATACATTTAGGTATATGCATATTTAAAATGCAAAGGTTGAAAGATTGAGAAGTAGTACAGAAAGCTTCTAGAAACAGGAGATGTTTGAACTGTCCCATTTCTATGAAATCTTTGTGTATTTCTCAGCGTTATTACAACATCTGCATTTATTACTCAAGTAATGTATTTAATCTACATATGTAAAATGTTCCAGTGTGCCTATTCTGATTTAAGTTCCCAGGGACAGGCATGATGAGGACACCCACATTACAGCACATCATCTTGTGGTATTGGACAGTCCATGCAAAAAATACAATGAATCAGTGATAGAGGTATATATTAAATTATATCTATTTATAAAGGTGGAGCTGATGCCTTTGTTTGCCATGACACACACTCACATATGGGATAAATGGGATCCTAGAGGACCAACGAGCACGAGGGTGACTACATGTACTGAGAAACGCAGGATTCCTAAATTTATTAGTGCCTACCAATGAAACAGGAATCAATGGTTAGTTTAAAACATATGCATGCTAAAATTGCTCCCAGTGAAAAAGCTACCCCTGTCACTTGCTGTGGTATTGGCCTTTGAGACTTGGTTCAAGCTTATATTACATCATTACTGAATTATTTTTTAAAATCATGATTGGTAGAACTTTTGGGCATAGAATTCTGAACTGTAGGGATCAGATCCTAAGTTCAGAACAATAATGCTGAGTTATGGCCATTGCCTCACCCCATGTATGAGAGATCAGTGCATCAGAGGAAGAGTGAGGTAAATGCAATATGAATTAGTGAAGACATTGCTCAAATGTTTCAAATGGCTCACTCACTTCCAAGAGCACAAAAATGCCCTATAGTAAATCTCTAAGAATCCTTAAAGGAAACCAACCAAAACCCCAAAAAATAACAGCTTCACTGAAAATATTATATCAATAATTTTTTTCTTATAATCCCTTTTTCCTTTTTTTTCTATTTTTGCTGAAATTTCTAATGTTTTCACTTTTATCGTCAAGTATATCACAGGATACTATCTATAGAGGGTAAGAGGGTAATTTGAGTACCATGCTACATCTTGGTCAGAGAAAGGCTATTGCAGACAATTTCTACAACACGTACAACCACGAATTATACACTTGTGTAACAAATGTTGCAAAACGTGTCAACAAGAAACTAAGTACATATGTATTGTTCACTATTTAGAGTCTTTAAGGACTATCCCTCAAGTCAGTATAAAGTTCTCAACATTATTTGACTTTAACTGTACTGTTTTACAGACAAAATCTGAAAAATTGCTATTCAAAAAGTAGCAAATTTGGTCAGTCCTTTTTTTTTTTTTAGATAAGTAGTGCTTTTGATGGCTTAAGACAGAGGTCTAACTTTGAAATAATCTCACCCAGTGGCAATCTATACAACTTCAGTGTGCATTTCATGTCACATAGCTGCAAAGTCTTCACATCCAAGTATCTCTTTCCTCCTTGGTTTAAAACATGACAGCTACTGCTGTAACATATAACTCAAAGTAGACACCTTTATCAAAATGCCTAAAACATGTTTATAAATATTATTTGTTTAAAGTTTCTGAAAAGTCTTTAACAGGACAACATTTTATCTGTGTTGGAGGATATCACTTCCTGTGTTCCTGGTGACAGGCAAATGTGACAGGCAAAAGCTTCAGGAGTGAGAAAACCCTCTTCAGGGATTCAGAGTATTTTTAAGCTTCAAGCTCTAGAACTCCCAGTCCAGCGCCTCTTCACGATTGGCCGCTCGCTCAAGTCGATGGATGATGTTGCTAAGGTTGGCCATTTTCTCATCACGCCTCTGTGTGCTCTTGCTGATCTTGATGTTGGAATGGTGGGATTGCGATGGAGAAATGGGGGCAGAAGAGGATGGCACAGGTGAGACAGACATCATGAGGCCGGGAGAGGAGGCAGCTGAGGGTGAGTCGAGGGACACCTCCAGGCTGCTGCGGCATGCCTCCGATGATGTCTTGAAGCTTGCTGGGTCTACCGGTGACTTATTTTCACCTTCAAGCGTGGCTGTGTTGTTTTTCTGAGTGTTGTCTGAGGCAACAGATCCAGAAAGGAGTTTGTGGATACAAGCGTCGTCCTGCCTGAGACTTTGAGGACAACATGACATCAGGGCCCTGTTGCCTGATGTAGCCAGATGCTCTTCAGTCTTCATCTCAGTGAACTGCACAGCCATGGAAGAGCATGTATGCTGCCTGATATGCAGCTTCTCCTCCTCGTCCTCCTCTTCCTGTTTGACATTGAGCATTGTGAGGCCATTGCGGATTGCATTGGCTTTTTTCCTTTCATCTACATCTGAAATGGGACTGCAGCTCACTGAAGGAGAGAAGTTATGCTCTGCATCATCATCATTGTCCTGAGAACCTTCCACAAGGACCTCACGCCGAATTCGAGACCTGCTTACAAAATAATCAATACAATACACAAAGAGTTGAGCACCCAGGGGAACCACGTGAATTCAACAGGCCAAAAAAATTTTTGTTTTCCTTTGGGGGTTACCTATTTGTCATGCTAAGGTTTTGCAAAGTCAATACCTTGAACTGCATTTTGTGTGTATGAAAGGGGCTGTATAAAGAAATTTATTATTGTTATCAGTAGAAAACTAGGAAGGTTCATTCTCTGTAATCTGAATCTTGTCAATCTTGTTTTTTTCTTGTATTGCCCATAAGTTTCACTAGGTGGAGCCAGAACAGAATCAATGGGTCTAAAATCTGCACAGCCTGCTACATACAGTTTACATTGTACATCTCAAAATAACAGGGCATGGTGTATGTAAACCACAGTTTCTTTCAAACCTGTAGTTGTGAAACCAGTTGATGACAGTGTTGGTCTTGAGATTGAGATGGGTCGCCAGCATCTCAATGGTGTGCTGGGATGGGTAGGGCTCCTGCAGATATGCCTTCCTCAGAGCCTCCTTCTCCTCTGCGTTTAGCACTACTCTGGGCTTCTTAGCTTGGCTGAAGGAACACAACTCCATTTGGGCAAGGCCTTGGCTAATGGAGTCTGAACGTGCTCCTGGAGAGTCAGTGTCTGAGCCAGGACTCAACAGCCCATATCTGCGCTTCAGGTATGCTGTAAATGCATAGAAATGAAGCTGTGTAATAGCAGAGCGTCACATTAGTGACACAGTGACCTTGTCTCAGAATTGGGCATGTGATTTTTAGAATTCTCTAATTCTTGTGGAGAAAATTGAAATTGCAATGAAAACATGAAGAAGTCTTCCTCTTTCTTTCAACCAAACCCACCCCATGTGTTAAAACTACATATGGGCCTCACAAGTTGCTCTTTCATGAAAAAGGGCAGAGCTGAATTATTCAGGCAAATTTCTGGGCCAGAAAAATGTAAATCTGAATACAGGTGCATCTCAAAAAATTAGAATATCGTGAAAAAGTTCTTTTTTTTCGTAATTTAATTCAAAAAGGTAAACTTTCATATATT
>JAOTRR010000033.1:781515-791834 GCA_028570945.1 Gogo arcuatus
AGAGAGAGAGAGAGAGAGAGAGAGAGAGAGAGAGAGAGAGAGAGAGAGAAAGCAAGCAAGCAAGGGTGTCCCTAGAGGGCTGAACAATCAGACAATTTCAAGATCACAAAGCATTAAACCAATCCCGGCAGGGTACACTAATTAAACAGCCAAGCCCGGCACCACCAACCAATCCCCACAGAGCAATTAAATCCATCCCCTCTAAAACACTGTGGAACCTGTCTGGGGAAAAATGCAAAGGAGATAGAGGGAGAAAGAGAGAGGAAGAAAAAAAACAAAATTCATCTGGAAAAAGGGAAAGATGTGGAACACATTGCACTACAAAAGGGATTTGAATGGGAACATTTTAATTCAGCGTTTCAGGCTGCTTTCAATTTTTATTTAATTATCCTGCTCCAAAATGCCTGAACAACCCTTTTTTGGTGGGAAGGGGAGGTTGGTATGGACATCACATTGCAAAATATATATTTAAATGATTATCTGAAAATAATAAATTATGTTGTAAAATAATCCACAAGACAGAATGAAACTGGCACATTAGTCCCAAACTCTCTCTATGGAAAACAATAACAATGTGGAGACCAAGACGCAAACTTTAACTAAGTGAGAGCACTATTTTTCTTTTATTTACTAGTTTATATCATTTGGTAAAGAAAGCAGTTTTGATAATCCCATGTTTACCTAACCACAGATCTCTGTTCAAGAATTATACAGTTTGATTAATATTCAACAGTGCAATTAGATGGACTGATAAGAATGATAATGTTATTTGATGCTGGAAAGTGACAGAGAATGACAATGCTTGTGTGTACCCAGACACTGCTGTTCGAAAATACACTTGAGGTATCACTAGGGATGGGTATTGATGAGAATTTATTGATACAGACGCCATTATCGATTCTGCTTATCAGTCTGATTCTTTATCGATTCCCTTATCAATTCCTGATCAATTTTCTGTGTGTGGGGGGGGGGGAGTAGGCCTATAGAGGATTTCAGTGTCAACACAGCTCTTTTATTAACACAGTGTAGAATGTCTGCCTAATAACATTTGAACATGTTAAAATAAGCATGAAAGGACTTTGCTCGCTGGGAGCTGTTGGATGAGTCTAGCAGCTGGCTATAGAGTCAAAGCCATCTGTAGCAACAGTCTAGTTTACTATAAAAAATATCGCAGGTTCAGGCATGCTGGGTCAAAAAGTGACAAAGCAGTGTTCCAAATAAGTTATAAATAACTTACAGAAACATTGAGTGCCATAGGCTTTGCATTATAAGCTCTCTGAATTGCATGCACTAGGCTAGGCTGTGATCACTGGACCACCTGCCCCCCCCCATCTCTCTCTCAAACACACACACGTAGATAATAGGCTTCACCTATGAGCTTTTTCCCTAAGCAGTATCTGTAGCGTTTAACTCTTTTTTGTTTTGTTTTGTCAGAAAGAAGCTAGTCAGGCTAACCCTGATGATATGTCTGACTTAATCAGAGAAAAGTTAAAAATGGGCAATGCCAAAGTTGTGTCAAAATAGGTTAAATCCTGGAACTGTGGACATTCTTTTTCTACAGAGTGCAGCCAAACACTAAGCTAAAAAAGACAGTAGGCTACTATTTTGTTAAAGTTCACTGTTAAGATATGAAGAATACATTGTTTCTGTGCATGTGTATGTGTGTTTGTGAGAGAGAGAAAAAGAGAGAGTTCATGTCTTTAATGAAGGATTACTTGTTTTTCTGCTATTCAACAATAAAAAACACCATTTGGAACAATTCGTCTGTTTATTTAGTAGCCTGGCCCCAGATGCTATTAGGCTAAGATATGCTTTGCAATCAGTGTATTATGCTTGTTAAGAAAACGTTATCTCCTTACTCTATGATATGGATGCCATCGCTATACAGACTAAAGTTGGCGGTTTGCGGGTCAGGTCCGAGTGGTTGATTAATACATATTTATGCCGGATGGCTCTCATAATGAGTCATATAAAATATTTTTAAAAAACCTGACCCACACATCACAAGACACTTTGGACAGCGTCTTCCTCTCCGCCATGACTGCTTCTTGCTGCAAGTTTCCATCAGCGTAGATAGAGAGTTTGATGTGACAACGTATGAGTTTTTCCAATGCAAAACTGTCAGAAAAACATGCTGGCATTGATAAAAAAAATTTTTTACAAATCGATAACCTCAGAGGCATATCGATGGATAGGACAATTTGGTTCTCGATTCCCATCTCTAGGTATCACATACCTGTGTTTCTCTTTTTCTTATGCCTACTCCAATTTACAAATTGTTAGTGCTTACATATTTCCATTATGGATGGGAAATATGGCAAAAATATCTTGTGATTTTACAATATACAACAAGTAACACAAAATGTAGGTCTGCTAAAAGAATGGCAGCAAAACAGTAGAACAAAATTATGTTATGGTTCCGGCCATATCTCCTGTTTTTCCCTGTGTTTTTCCCTCTTTTCCCTCTCCCTCCCTCTCTTGTTTGTTTGTCTGTGTGTATGTGGTGTGTGTGTAGCTTCCATGAGGCGGCACAGCTGATCCTCATTCCCATGCAATATAAAGACCCTGGCTTTTCTTCCACACATCGCCAGATCATTGCATCAGCCCGAGTGGTAGTTCATGTCCTAGACAGCTAGTATTGTGTGTACCAAGTCTTGCTCTCCATTGTTCTTGTTTGGATTCAACCCATTTCTCAGCGTTTCCAGAAACACCCCACTCCCGACGTGGAATCCACGACCACCTGCCGTTTCTGATCATGGCCCAGCCACGCTTCCCTGTCGCCTGCTTCTCAGCCCAGCCTCAACTTGCCACCTGCCAACTTTCCCTACTGGCTCAGTGGCTGAACACCATGCTCCCACTGCAGCGCTCGTGGTTTGCTTATCAGTCTTGGCGACTTACCTCTCAGTGTGCTTCTCCTACCTAAACCTACACTTAATAAATCTACTTCAGTTTATTCTGTTTGCTGTGTTTGTGTCTTGGGTTTGGGTCCACCAGTCTCTCCATGCAGCAGAATGATCTGGCCAACATGGACCTAGCAGACAAGAAGTTAGTCCACCAAGCCCTTGTTAGCCAGGGGTCGCTACTCGGATAACACGACCAACTCCTTCAAGAGCTAATTGAGAACCTCTGAACTCTGTCCTCTCAGAATGTGCAGATTCATGAACAGATGGAACATGCCTCCACTGAGCTGTTTCAGTCCAGGCAACCCACTTTTGTGAGCCTTCTGACCTCATCAACGCCCCCCAGGCCAGATAGCCTCACATACCTGAACCGGAGCATAATGCTGAAGATCTGGGGAAATGCAGGGGCTTCCTGCTACAGTGCTCCCTGGTGTTCGAGCTACAGCCATCAACTTACTCCTCAGATAATTCCAAAATTGCTTACATCATGGGGTTGCTGAGAGGAGATTCGTTAGCTTGGGTACTGCTGTGTGGGAGAACCAAACCCTGATCTGTTCCTTTATCTCTAGCTTTGTCACCAAGATGAGAAAGGTGTTTGACCATCCTGTTCTGGAATAGACGCCGCCCAATGACCGCTTGCTCTCCGCCAAGGATCTTGCAGTGTGGCAGAGTATTCACTGAAGTTCAGGACACAGGATTAAGGCACAGAGTGGTTTGGAGCTGCATCTTGGGTCATGGTGTGTGAGGGAACGTGCTCTGGCTCGCTCAAACCCCCACTGCTATGGGTGAGCCCTCTCTTTTGGCTGAAGGGGAGGAATAACCTGTCTTATCCCTACGGCACTCCTGAAGATGATTATCTAATCTGATGCCTAGGGACATCAAAGAATCCAGGGTGTCCGGTTCATCTCTCGCCACCAACTCATCCTTTATTTGATCACACATACCATTCAGAAAGATCCTCTGCGGCGACTCCATGTTCCAAGCAAGGCTTGCTCTCCACCAAGGATCCCGTAGTGTGGCGGAGTATTCAGTGGAGTTCAGGACTCTGGCCGTGGACTCGTGCATAGCCATAGCAGTGGGGGTTCGAATGAGCCAGACCACTTTCCCTCCCACACCTTGACCCAGAATGCAGCTCCAAGCAACTCTGTGCCTTAGTCAGCAGTCTCTGCTGCTGATAGCCCGCGTGGATTCTGGAGCCGAGGGGAACTTTCTCGATGAGGGCTTTGCCCTTCAAACAGGCATCTCCTGTGAGCCTCTGGACACCCCTCTAGAGGCCAATGCACTGGACAGACGCCATCTTGCCCAGGTTACACATCTCACAGAACCCCTGCTCCTGATCCTTTCTGGCAACCACCGTGAACGGCTCCAATTTCACCTTATCTCCTCGCCTTATGCCCCTTTACTGCTTGGCCACCCTCGGCTTCAGCAACACAACCCCCACATTGACTTGTCGACTGTAAAAATAATCAGCTGGAGCTCTTCCTGCCACTTCTCTTGTTTGCAGTCCGACCTCCCTCCATTCAAATTCTTGGCCCCTTTGTTCGTCTCAGAGTCCCCTGACCTGTCCTCTGTTCCTGCTGAGTATCATGACCTCATGGAGGTTTTCAGTAAAGAACATGCTCTTTCTTCCTCCGCACCGACCTTATGATTACTTCATAGATCTCCTCCCTGCCGGAGCATCTCTCCCCACTAGCCAGCTTTACAATCTGTCATGTCCAACCTACATTAAATACTCCTTAGCCATAGGTATCATTCAACCCTTTTTGTTCCCTCTGGGTTCTTCACCAAACTGAACTTATGCAATGCACACCATCTAGTCAGGATATGTGAGGGTGATGACTAGAAAACCATGACATACAACAGGACGCTGACATAACCCCATTGCAGTTGGGGTGCTTTGCTCAAGAGCACTTCAGCCATGCCTGCTGGTCCAGGAAATTGAACCTGTGACCTTTTGGTCCTAAAGCTGCTTCTCTAACCTTTAGGCCATAGCTTCCCCTAGTTAACAATGTACTTAGGGATTTCCTAAATTCTTTTACCTTTGCATACCTGGATGCCATTCAAATTTTCTCACAGATTCCCCAAGAACACACCCTCCTTGTATGACTGGTACTCCAAAGACTCTTGGAGAACAAACTGTTTGTTAAGGCTAAAAAATGTGATTTCCATGTCTCTTCAGTAAGTTTCCTTGGATATATAATTGAGAGTGGACAAGTGAACTGAACACCAGTTCATCGTGGAGGTGGACACCTCCAACACAGAGGTGGGGGCAGTTCTTTCCAAAGGCTCCAACACCAGCCCTTAAGCTTCACCCCTGTGCTGTTTCCTCTTGATGAATAACCCCCACTGAATGCAATTTTGATGTGGGGATAGGGAACTGCTTGCGGTTAAACTCACATTGGAGGAGTGGAGGCATTGGCTTGAGGGAGTTGAGTCCTTTATTGTCTGGACTGATCATAAAAATATGGCATACATCCAATCAGATAAGCAGCTGAATTCCTGTCAAGCATGCTGAGCCCTATTCTTCTGATGTTTCAAGTTTATACTCACTCACAGGCCTGATTCCAAGAATGTCAAAACAGATGCTCTCTCTTGTAAGTTCACCTCTAAGGAGACTCCTTCCCATCCTGACACCATCCTTCCACCACCCTTTGTTGTGGCTGCTGTTACCTGGGAGATCGAGGCAATTGTTAAGGAGGCCCAATGGTCACAGCCATACCCCAGTAATGGTCCCCCCCAATCACCTGTTTGTGCCAGACTCGGTTCATTCCCAGGTTCTCCAATGGGTTCGCACTTCCCGGTTTGCCTGTTACCCAGGAATCAGCCATACCCTGTCCTTCATAAAGAGACAGTTTTGGTGGCCCACCATGGAAGCCGACACCCAGTCCTACGTTTCTGCCTGCACTGTGTATGCTCACAATAAGACCTCCCATCGACCACCTTCTGGTCTTCTTCATCCCCTGCAAGTCCCAAGCTGCCCCTAGTCACATATTGCACTTGATTTCATCACCGGGCTACCTCTCTCACAAGGTAACACTGTTATACTCACCATTACTGACCGCTTTTCCAAGGATGGTTCACTTCATAGTCCTTCCCAAACTCCCCACTGCCCATGAACCCACCAACCTCCTGGTTCAACACATTTTCCAGATTCAAGGTATCCCCTCAGACATCATGGCCGATCTAGGCCCTCAGTTCACTTCCCAAGTATGGATGTGTTTTTGTCAAACACTTGGAGCCACTGTGAGTCTGTCATCCGGCTTCCACCCCCAGACTAACGGCCAGACAGAATGGGCAAACCAAAACCTGGAAGCTGCACTTTGCTGCATGTCTGCCCAAAACTCTGCCTCCTGGAGTACTCCCCTCCCATGGGATGAGTATGCACTCATTTCACTGACCGACGCCTGCACTGGTATGTCCCCTTCAAATGCTCCCTGTGTTATCAGCCCCCACTATTCTCCACTCAAGAGGATGACATCACTGTATCCGCTGTCCAAGCCCACCTCTGGCAATGTTGCAAGGTCTGGAAAGAGGCCTGTAGGGCCCTGCTTCAATCAGCTGACTGCAACCGGCAAACTGCTGACCGTCATTGCACACCCACACCCAATTACCAGCTGGGTCAGAAGGTTTGACTTTCCTCTTGCAATATTCCCATCAAGACACATACCAGAAAACTCACTCCCTGCTACACTGGTCCATACGAGATCGAAAGCATCATTAACCCCTCTGCACTCAGATTAAAGTTGCCCAAGTCCATGCAAGTCCACCCTACCTTTCATGTCTTCCAGCTCAAACCCGTGTCCAGCAGCCCTCTGTTCACTTCGCCTGCTGTTTGCTAATCACGCCCCAGCCCCACTTCCCCATCGCTTGCTTCTCAGCCCAGCCTCATCTTGCCACCTGCTGACCTCCCCTGCTGGTTCAATGGTTCGCTTCCTGGTCTTGGCGACTTCCTTCTCAGTCTGCTTCCCCTACCCTCTCTTCCCTGCCTAACCCTAAACTTAATAAATCTATTTCAGTTTATCCTGTGTGTTGTGTGTGTTTGTGTCTTGCATTTGGGTCCACCAGTCTCTCCATGCAACAAATTATGTATAAATATTAGTTCAGTGAGACATTCATTTAATGTCTACAAAATAGAAATAAATTATGTAGCATGGAAAATGAGGGAAAGTGAAACATTTGTTAGAAAAGATATTTTAAAGCCCACTCTGCTATTTGTGAGCAACAGTGGACTCACTGGTATGGAAATACTGAAGATACCAATGATACGCTCAGAAAATTGTATTGTGATACAAAATATAATATTATACTACATCAACCAGTCCTAACAGCCATTACATTTAATACAATAAAATAAAGTGTGTGATGTAAAGCCTTCATACAACTGCTGAAAAAAACAAACTGTCAAAACATGAACAGGCACATGAAGAAATCTCAAAGGTCTACTATATTTCTGTGTTTTCACTATTAAACAATTAATAGTGCTTTTGGTAGTGCTGCTCACTTCTATCATATCCACTAAGACACAAAATCACAAAAATCACAAATAAATCTACATGTTCTATAATTAGATCACAATGTTATCAGCTGATATTGGGGAATTGTAATGTTCTCATAATGCATGTGTAATGGACTCATTCATGTGTTACAATGATGCTGAATGGAGGACAAAAACAAAAAAGACTGAGCTTAATATTAGTATCTATAATAACTTAAATGCATGAAGAAAATGATCATATAACAAAAATCTAGGTTTTGCTCAAATGAATGCTTCACTGATCTATTTTATGAGCAATAAGCATAAAATCATGAATTTGCATTAAAATACAAGTACTATCTTCACTGCTCAGTACAAGACAGAACACTATGTGTGCACACAGACAATCAAGGGGTCTCCTTTTATTCCTTAAGGGCAGAATGGACAATGGGGAACTGGGCAAGCAGCAGAGTGGGAGAATGGGGGAAGACAGAGAAAGAAGAATGGACTGATTCAATAAAGGCTCTCTAAAAAGTGCCAGAAAGAATGGTGTTCAAACTTTCTGCCAAAAGACAGTCAAAGCAAATAAAGAGGGCTGCTGTACAGGTACACAGCTCAATATGGCCAACGGGGCCAAGCTCTGGCTGCAAAAAGGGAGAGGAGGCATTGCTTTATGCTCACACAGATGAGCAATTAGTTCGCTCTCTGTCTCATCTTTTTGAAACAAAGGTTTATGGAGACCACTGCTGGGTTAGGGAGGATGGGGAAAGCCAAGGCTCTTTCTCCTCTGAACTAATGCATCCCCAAAGTTTTGTTAAAACCTTGTTATTTACTCATGCACTGAACCCATAGTCATCCCCAGGAGCTTCAGAGAACAAGGTATTAATATGAAAATGCTGAGAGTTATTGCCATGAAGGACTGTGGTGCTCCATTACAGATCAATAGTGAAAAATTGAGGATCTATCCATCTGGGAAGTTGTTAGTGATTTTTCAATTTGGGATCCAGCTTAAGGTGTAGGCATGCATCACGGTTATGCATCAAGTGTAGTGTTAAGCCAATGCTATGGTGAAGTTCTCACACACATGCATAGCAAGGGTCAGTTCTGAAGCATGAAGGTCAACATAATGCTTTGTCAGTGCAGGTTTTCCTGCTTGCGCTTCTTGTTTGAGCCATGTTACATTAGTTCAACACAGACAAACAGTTTGCTAATGCAGCTGCAGATCACGTCAAGCATGTTAGAGAGTGGATTTCTTTGTGTCGTGCATAAAACCATCATTATGAAAAAAAGAGCACAGGCGTATCAAAGCAGCCGTGTTTATCCTGGAACACTTGGTGTGAATGGAAGAAAATGACTCTGGACAGGTATGAAAAAAATCAATCCCCTGGAGGGTCACGGTGATTAAGCTGACGTTTTATGACAGACCTGTTTTCTCTTCTATGAATAGTTGCCCATTACAACATTAAAGAAATATAGTTTATCACTCCATACCTCATGCTGAATATCTATTTTGAAGTCTCAAGCCCAAAATCTAGCAAGGAATATTAACCTGCTTAAAACTTGAGTCAGTTTCATTTCTTCCCTAACATTATCAACAAAGGTGAATGATGTGACTTCAGAACCTCACAACTCAATTTGCCACTATATCAAGGCTTTTTTCCCTTTTTCTTCTTCATATGAGATTTAGAGTGAGTGAGAGAGGTGCATGGTGGATAAGAAATTGTCTTACATCACACACATGTGCAGGTTAAAGCATCAACAGATAAGGATCTCTGATCTGCATTTTGACAATTAGCTATGCAAACATTCACTACACATTCACTATTATGTAGTCATAATTAGGCATGTAACAATATATCGTGCAATGATAAATCGTGACAAATTTATGACAATTCAAATCGATGAAATAAATGAATCGCAATTATTTTCAGGCTGTGTAATCTCAGTTTTTCCGAGCTGTAATTGCATTGTGTAGACAGCAGAGGGACAGTTGTGCAGACAGCAATAACGTAAAATAGCGGGAATACACCTGCCTTCACCATAGGCGGAAGTAACACAGTGCTAAACTTTTTTTTATCTACATTTTAACAAAAGGAATATTTAAGTTGACAAAGAATAGGAAAATAAAATGTTGCATTTTTTTGATAATAAAATTTTCTTCATTTAATTTTTTTTCAAAAATATGGTGGGAAAATCGAACTGTTTACCCAATATCATGAATCAAATCGAATCGTGAATTGGGTGAGTTGTTACATGCCTAGTCATAATCAATAATATATGTGGATAATCTGTAATTGGGTGCAGGGCCTGGCTGCATTAGTGTGTGAATTCTCTGTGGTGCTGTAATGGAGCTGGTTCGTCCTTCAAGACACCTTCTACTTAAGGGTTCCTCTCAGCAAAAACACTGTTCCTTCCATTTAGGCCTGCATGATATGAAAATCTGAGATGTGCAATAACACTGTTCAATATTGCGATGACGATATGACTTGTGATAAATAAACAAATATTGAAGTGTGCATATTAGCTATACAGTTCCTATATCATTCTACTTTAAGAGGTACACTGCTAACATAAATTCCAAACACTGAATAGCCTATACCAACTGAATAAAGAACTGTAATGTCTCCAATTACAATCATCAAGGCCCTCGACTCCGCCCAACAAGGTGCAGCGATCTTGAACTGAGTTTTTAAAGGCTATTTGCTGTAGTTAGTAGCAATAATAGTCTTTTTGTAGTGCATTTGATTTTACATGTGTAACTCCTAGAATCAAAAATTTATTGAATGATTCTTTATCTTTTTTGCAAAATGTATTTAAAAAATTTTTTTAAACTTAAACTGCGTTTTTAAAATCGATTTGCTGGAGTTGGTAGGACTAACCCTTGGTTTTATGTGGCACAATGAATTTATATGTGTAATAACTCTTTTAAAAAAAGTATACCATTT
>JAOTRR010000033.1:937026-952335 GCA_028570945.1 Gogo arcuatus
ATCCCAACTTTTTTTGAAATGTGTTGCAAGAATCAAAATTGAAATGTGTTTATTTAAAAGAAATAATACAATTCATGAGGTAAAACATCGAATAATGTGCTGTTGTATTGTTTTGAGTGCAATGCAGGTCAAAGATTATTTACAAATCATTGTTTTCAATCAGAATCAAACTGGTGACCTGGAACCTTGAGACAGCAACTCTACCCATTGCGCTACCATGTTGCCCACTAAAAATCAAAATCTCACAAAGCACTCTCAAAAAGCACTCATGTCAATAAACATGAGTTCTCAGCAGCTCTTCTGCATTTTTCTTAATGATTGCAGAGGTTTATCTCAATATTCATTTCATGTACAATCTCTTGATATTTTAGCTGTTGCAAGATGTTTTAGCTGATGCATAGTCAGCACTGCCTTTTTAACCCACCATCTGCAGAGCACACAAGCACATCTCCAGTGTTGATGAGCACTATGGCAATGATAATGTGACCTTTTCAAGTTAAACCATCAGCCTTCAACTTTACTGACAAAAAAAATTCAGCAAATTAATTATACACACACACACACACACACACACACACACACACACACACACACAATTACAAATGCGTACTGACCTTCTTAGAGGGGCATCCTAAATATCGGAAAGCCTTCTACACCAAAGTTATCAAGCATCAATAGCATGCATCTATCTATCTTCTGAACTTTTTCCATTTAAATGTGATTGCCATTGTGCAAAGACAAAATACTGTCTCTGAGGTCTATGCACAATTCTTTCGAACCCATGTTTTGTTGTTTTACTCTGACATTTACATTTAGCTGGCAGGCTTTCTGCAGACAGTCACATGCCTTTCCAAATCATGTCCAATTAATTTATCATAGATTAACTTCAATTAAGCTGTAGAAACATCTCAAGGTCATAAATGGAAGCTGTATCCACCTGAGCCCAGGTGTCATAGCAAAGAACCTGAATACTTGTTTAAAACAGTATTTCAATTTTAAAACTTGTAATAAATTTACAAAACTTTGCAAAAAACAAAACTTTATGAAATACTAATGGAGGGTAGTGAAGGGGGGAAATAGTCTATTTTGAATAAGGCTGTAACATAAAATGAAAGAAAAATGAAGTGGTCTGAATTGTTTCAGAATGCACTGTAGATAAAATGAGCAAGGAAGAGACAGAGAGTACTGGAGTAATGGAGAGATGCATGAGAGTGTGAGTGGGTGGACTGTGTTGCATTGCTGACTTTGTGTGGGTTGGAAGTGTGGCCCTGATGGCTCTGTGCCCATGTGAGATGAGTGTCTGTATGTGCACATTGATGGATCAGAGCAAGACCGTATTCAAGCCAGTTTGAATCTGACCTGAAGCCCCCTTCCTGCCCCACCCCGCCTCCCTCCTCTCACTCTGGCATGGCAAACATGCTCGAAGAGTTACATAACCATGCTTGAAGCAACCAAGGCTGCCTAATTCACAATATATGGGAACACATGGACACATGCGTGCCAACACTTGTCAAGTAACCATGGCTTAAGGAAAACCACTGCCTTACTTAACTTCAATCCAGCCTTCTCATGCCTGCCAGCTGAGATGGTGATTTTTTTTAGACAGATATACCTGTGCATGCATCTGCAGAGTCGAACTGGAGAGCAGCATCTTAATTTTATATGCTGACATTTTACTGCTGGACACAATGCAGTATCATCACGAGGCGATGCTTTAGTAGCAGAAGGAAGTCGCATAGCCTCCTTCTCTCTTCCGTTACCATGGTGACGGTGCACCAGCGCTTGCGCATGACGATAACATTCTCAGATTTCCATCCTCATCCGGGACCGTGTACAGGGAAAACACTCCAGTAACCCGGTCTGCTCCACTTCAGCATCAAACACCATGTAGTGAAGAGCTGTGCCTTAAGACTCAAACACTCACGCCCTATGATCCACACACCATCTACCGCTATTATAAAATTATGACATTTATTATAATACTCTAAAACCATATCAAACATTAGGCGGGGGGGGGGGGGGGGGGGGGCGGAATTATAGCTACGCCTTTCGCTGTGATGTTAATCAGGCTACATTACACGCTGCGGCAACATTGATACGCAATGGAAATAGTCGAATTGGACGAGCTGTGCTTCATCAAAAGCAGACACTTTGCTCTTTTAAGTAAGAAAACTATACCAAACACCAGTCCCAATTAGAGCCTTTTGTCAAGAATTAATCAATTGTGTAAGTGCGGGTGAGGGCAAACTCTTTCAAACAGAAACAATATCATTGTATAAAGTCACTCTAAATGATAATAAGCTAGTCTCGTGTGTGTAATGTGGAAAAGATAGGCGTCGTGTTACCTCGCTATCCTCTGAGAGAGCAGGGCAGCACCATCAGCACCACATCAGGTGCAGGGACGCCAAAATGAACGGAGACAGAAACGACAGTTAAATCAGTGAAACAAACAGAGAATATAGAAAAACATGCACATAAAGCTCATGTGAGTCATTACCACTTTTAATGAGTCTGCTCCTGTATCGCGCGTTGGCTGTCATCTTTTATCTCCGCTGTCCAGGTTCAGATGCTCAGCACTGAGGCCGGGCTGCTCTTCCCCTCTGGGAATCCCACACGGGGGCGTGTCCTATGGCGTCACTCCCCACCGGTTATCTAGCCAATCACTGCTAAAGCCACACGGGCGTTAGGGAATCATCATCTCAACATTTTAAAAGCGTTCGGTAGTTTTCACATGCTCGCAGTCTGCCACACCAAAATAAAATAATAGAAGTTGCTGCAAAAGGCCCGTAGGTGTACATCTATAAGTCTGGAGTCCTGATGCACTAGGAGAATTTTTAATGATCCCAAAATGTCTGCTTGTGATGGATTTTTAGAGTAGCAATATCAATTAAATTGGCTATCTGGTTAACTTAGCACACAGTAGATCTGTCGTTTCATAGTTTATATGTAAATGCTATCTGTCCACTTACAACAGGCAGAGATTAAATAAAGTATTCAAGTGAGTCAGTGCTTTTTGTCTCTCAGACAAGTTGCAGGTCCTAACTAAGTTCTTCAAACACAGACTGTAGATTGATACAATTTCAGCTGGTGCAATCATAAACAGTGTTATTTTACTCTGCTGTTATGCTCCTAGGTGACAGAATTTCATGGTCATGTTAATTTATTAACTTTCTCATTTTTTTTTATTTCCACAAAGATATATTAAGAGAATTACGTTTCTATAAATAAAGATACCCACTCTATCACCAGAGGACAATAGCTGAAAATTTAAATTTTAAAAAATATCTTAAATTCATTAAATTTATGCCTTGATTGAGTGTTATCAAATCTAAGACTAATTTTAACTGAAAGCTTAAATAATTACACTCTCTTCTTGATTACTAACCTCTATCAGTCTCCTGAAGGTTTTTTCTCTCCTCCTCATGGCCTGGGTTCAATAAATCATTATTATTTACTAAATTCAGATTTAGGAGAACTCAAGGCTTAATGAGAGTTCAAACCTTTCTTTGAACTGGCAAAACTGTCTTTTCAAAATGCTGCTCATGCTGTCACAGGGCTTCGTAACACACTCAGAGGAAAGCACTGTCTACCCTCTTACACACACACACACACAGGAGCTCACAGATGCCCACAATTGGCTAGTGTCACTTTAATTGACAAGACAGGGTGTATGCCATCCCTCGCACCCAGAGCGCATGACCAATTTTGGTCTCTTGATCTCCTGGCTAAGGATGGTTGTGGAATTGTTAGGAATTGAACTCACAAATCTCTGTACGATAGGGCAAAACCATTTTTTAATATAATATTATACAGCTTGCATAATACCATTTAAAAAGCCTGAACAAATAGATATGCTGTCTTGCCTTAGCCTTAGTGTCACTTTTGTGCTTTGCTCAGTTAATATTCATTATCCTTCCTTAGAGAGAGTTTCCTACATAATGAAATTTCCCTTATTGCAGGATATGTTTAAGACTGCATACTACCACCATACTAAATAGCAGGCTGATAGCCATCTAAATGGTGTATAGTAGTTGTTGGTTTTGGACATTCCCACCATACCCAGGTTTTACTTATATACTGTTACACACAAAAAAAAGCTATATTTAGACCATCATACAAGTAACTAAAATATTTGCTGACAATTTAATCATTTTTATAATAAAATATAAGTAAACAGTAAAAACCTTGCATAAAAGCCTCAGTTCTTCAGTAGATGTAGGCCAAGTGAAAAGAGCAGCTTTTCCACATCTCTGAGAATATCTGAACATTTATTTCTCAAAGTGAGTACAAAAAAAAAATCAGCATTTTACAAGGTAGTGAACTGTACCATGGACATGCAAAAAAAAAAAAAAATCTAACATTAGTCTGTAAACAGGAGATGACTTGGCCAAATGAGTAATTAAGGCTGGGTCACAACATTTACAAAATATCAGCAGATTGTTTATGTAATCACTAATGAGTACCATGACAAAGGGAAGGACCCTTTATTTAGAAAGAAAAATGACCTTAAGATAGACATCAGAAAGATTAAAAAAAAAAAAAAATTAAGGTCTGAAGAGAGGCTTCAAAAATGACTGTGTATAACACTCTTGTTTTATGCACAATTTAAGCATTTCCAGTCAATATCATCACCTGAAGTGTTATTTCGTGTAAAACATCAAAACCATGATGCTTGCAGTCATTTCCACTTGTATCTAGTAAAATAAGGTCAAAGAATTAGAAATTACACAATTAATAATTAGAATTTATCACTTCAATTCAACATAATTGTGATCCTGGTGAGCTGAACTAAAGTAACTGGTAACATCAGTTATTAATCAAGCATTAAATTATGACCTCCTCATTTACATGTTTTAACTGTCTATTTGGTTGCATACTGTGGTGTTTCTATACACACACTTGTGCTATATATGTATGCATGCATGTCTTTATTTATGGATTTTTTTAGCATATAAAAGATTTATATTTAGTGTAGCTTTAAAAAGAACATAGGCTCAAACGTACACAGTGAAGTCTTTTTTTGTATTTTAAAATCTAAAATTCAATATTTGTTCCTAAATTGAATTAATAACTGTGACTAATGATCAATTTCCATATTAGTCAAATAATTGTGATAATCTTTTGCAGAGTCCACAAGAGGACTGAAAAAAAGACTCCCTTTGAAATATTGTCCTGGTTTTTACTGGTGGCTGCTGCCCCTTAGTGGCAATCAATGGATAAAACTGATGGAGCATGTATTGAAACACTAACAGTTGATGGTATTCTCTCATGCTGTAACGAACTACTACAACTACTAACAACAACAAACTACAACTACTAATATTTCACCAAGGCACAGAAAATAAGGCACTTTAATTCATATACTTAGACGTCCACTTATAAGAAAAACTGCAGAGACCATACGGCTCTTGTGAACAAGGCTAGAAATTTGCATGTACTTGTGAGTTTGAATAACTAGTAAATTCCCTCATCAGTTAGTGTGCTTGTACAACAGATAGAGAGTGAGGTCAAATACTACTACCATTTTCTCAGTTCCCATACACTGTGTAGAAGAGGCACCAGCAGGACATATATAAGCATGAGAAATGTGAGAGGTGGCTGGTACAGTGTGAGCTGCTTCCTGCCAGCAGCAGACATGACTGAGCATGGTGCAAAAACAAGACAAACTACTGAACCGGAAGCATTTTACATACATAGATAACACTGTTATAAAAATAATAATGCTACAGTCATGACCAATTATTTGCAATGTAACATGGATGCAAGCAAATATAAAAATAATTAACATGGTGGTATATTAAGATACTGAAAAAGATTAAATTATAAATTTAGTTGACATTCAGATCGCTCTATGTGGATAAAGTTGGGAACATGCAGTGATGCGCTGACAATCTTATGTGTGACAGACAAATGTATATATGGTAAAAGAAAAATGAACCATAGTAGAGTTTTGAAGTGCCCAGAATGATAGTAGATACAGGGATTGAAATGATGAAGCCAGTAATGTAGTGGAACTCTGGCTTTCTATTGCAACAAACAAACACATAATACATTATCTTTTTCAGTCATCTCCAGGCTTCATCTTCATTTGAGCCTGCATTTGAGCAATCATCTGCTGCATGCGTCTCAGCTGTGGACAGAGGGTGAAAGAGATTAATTAGCCTGATAATGAGAGGCATGTAACATACTAACATACTGTCTAATACTGTTGAGTCAGGAACTCTAAATATGTACTATCCAACACCCACTATTCAAGACCGCAAGTGCATCTGGATTGTGGCAGATCCCCTAATAAAAAGTAGCTTATAATGCTCTTCGAACATGTAATCTGCCATACAGCATAATGGAACCAGCTGTTTTCTAAATGTGAGTGAAAATGTGTTTTACTGCCACATTTTCCCATTAAAATATACTGTAGCTGAGGACTGACATATAATGACCATAACACCAGCACAGGGTCATTGTGATCCTAAATACAGTTTCTGCTAAAAACATGTTATTAGAGGCCTCCATGAGTACACACTATATGACAAGGAACACATAGGAAAGACTTTAGAAAGACAAATCAAGCTGTGTTTTTTCAGACAGGAAGCTGATGTCATGGAACGTTTACATGTTCTGATTGTCCTTATGTCTTACCAAGGCAAAGAACAACACACTGATCATACCTATGGAATGCAGCCTTTAATCAATGCAAAATAAATCCTCCCTAGCTTCACCACCAAAACCTCAACATATGGAGGGGTGAGAACATGCATGTGTCAGTAAAGAAACCACAAAAGGTTGTTTTTCTAATAAACATTCCAAAACTAGCTCAAACATGAGATAATAGTAGTTCATTTTTCACAAACTTGCATGTGACTGTATCATCAATATGGTGTACAATGGCACCACTGTTAAATTCAGCATGGAAAAAGTGCTAGCATTACACTGTTTCTTTGTCCAGTTGACAATTTGGTTAAAAAAAAATCTACACAGTGACAAAATAAAAAGGATTTAATATATTGTTACAAAAAATATCTTAAAAGATAAATGTCCTTGTATGTATGTTATCTAGACACACTGCATCAGTGCTAAGGGTGACCCACATAGGCACAAACTCTGCCAAATGGTTTCAATTAACTTGCAGTATGTAGCTTAATTTTTAATAATATCATAAACACTTATTAAATGTCATCCAATAAGGAATAAAGTACAACTGACATGCTGTTACAGAAAAATAATCAATGAAAAGGTGGTTTAATGTGGCCCAATTAAAAGCAAAGTTACTGTTACCATCCTGAGGTTGATTATTTTCAGCATGGCCCACAATCCCAGCATTGTGGATTCAGGCAGATCATTTGCTACAGATGAAGTATTGTATAGTCTGTATTCGGTGGTTTATTGGTTGTTGTGTTCTTATGATGTTGGTATTTTGAGGTGCTGTTAGACTTTTTTTTTTTTTTATAAACACTATTAAACATACAACAAAAAAATAACAGGGCTGTGATGAGCATTATTTGCAGCAGAGCACCTTATATACAGTATTATTTAATAATTAATTTTAGAAAGCATGGGTGTGCATCCTTCCCCCCACACACAGCCAACCCTCCAACCAAACGAGTATCGCCAAAAATAGAATCTAATTCTGTGGGAAACAGTGTATTAGGTCAGGTAAACCAAGTATGCCCTTTTAAAACCTTCTTCTTTCATAATTCCTGGCACTGATCCAATAAATACCACTACACCACATATGATCAAGAAACAAATAAATGTATTATAGAAGCCTAAAGTCATTTAAGCTTTACTTTACCTAAAAATCTGTTTTTGCTGCTATATCTGAAACATGAAGTATGAACCAAACTATTCTGCATTTCTTTTTTTTAATTTAGCTGTGTATATGGTGTTGCATGTCGTGTGACACAGTATTAGTGCCAGTCTTGATCAGATTTTAAAAACCAGTCAACTGAATGAAAAACAATAAAACATGATAAAAAAAAAAAAAGTCTTACCTCAGCCTCCTTTTCCAATAAGATTTGATCTTTGTCCAGCACCTCATCCTCCACTGACCTGTAAAAGGCAAACAAGCTTCTTCATGCTCTAGTCACCAATGAAAGCAGCTTTAATACTCAGAGTGGCTTCTTATTCTCAGTATGTTTACTTCTGTTTATTTTAGTTTTTAATTTGTGCAGGGTGGGAAGGGAACTGCTCTGGTTCTAAGAGTGAAGAAATGGGGTGAAGTTGTGTTTAGTATTTGTCAGATATGTACTATGTGAGGCTATACATTTCTTATACCTGTACCTTGTATTCAGGTTTGTGTGCTTATATCATACCTGCCGGCTCTCTTCAGTCTCTCTGAGCGGAAGTTCTCATAGTGTAGGTCCTGAGTCACTTCCTGCAGGTCCTGCATATGAGTCCTATACACACAGACAGACAGACAGACAGACAGACAGACGCCTTAACCATTTTATTTATTTTTACCAAAGATTAATTACTCATCCTCCAATGTGTGTTTTTGCATGTCTACTGAATTTATTTGGCTTGATGTCCAGCAGAGGACGCCACAGTATACACTACTGTATAATAGTACGTATCACTACTAAAAGTGACACTTGGTAAGACAAATGAATTTTAAAATCCCTCTGTACTCACACAAGCATGGTGCGCAGTTTAAGGAAATCATTGTGTTCAGGGTTCTCCACCTCCACCACACCCCAAGGGTACAGACGCCCTCGAATTTTCTTCCCCTTCACTTCAATCAGCTGGTTGGAGCCAATCACAGCAAAAGGAATGCTGGCCTAGAGAAGACATGGATCACATAAAACAATGTTTAGATATTCTACAACACAAAAGTAATTTTAATAAAGGAAGTTATGGACACAAGCCATCTGACCTTTAGGACACGGGTCTGCTCTTTGAACTCCTCATCTTCATCCGAGTCTGCATCAGGGAGCTGGTAGATGCGAATACCATGCTCACTGATCTCATCTAGGATCTAGATAGAGAGACACATACAGAAGAGAGTATTACAGCAAAAATAACTACAACTGAGGCAGTTTCATAATTACATATGTGAAAATCACAGCACCATAGATTTATTGCTTTGTCTATTTTCCAAAATAAACTGACTAGGTTCTGCTGAAGCCATACTGATGAAAGCTAATAAAAACTACAGAGCAGCTGTTTTCACAGCAGGATACTTCTGGATATTAAGAAAGAATGCCTAATGCTTTTGCTATTGCATCCTTTCACTTGATTTGATCTAAAACCCCTTTCCAGCAATGGGTCACAGCAGTAATGTTCTCAATGTTTTAGAACAATCTTTGATAGTGAACAAGCATCCATGCCCTCAGTATAATGTACCATGACTAGCTCAATAAATAATCAGTCCTGAGATTAGATTCAGGTGATAACAGTCATTAGTATGGAATTCTCAATTAATCTCAGTTTATGGCCACATCCTCACGATAGAAACATGTGCTGCTCACATGGCCTTGTGTCTCAACAAACTTTAAATTATTTTCAGAACCATCATAAATGCACATAAGCACACAACAAATATAAGAAGAGCTTGTGCGTACAATCAGCCTCTCTCAGACATAAGTTCAGCAACCTAATCAAAAGTGGTCTCTCCTTGCTTGAAACACACCATGTCTCCCACAATAAGCCACACCAGCCTAAAGCTCCACTTGTGATTCAGAATCTTTCAAAACTCTCCTGTACTTCAGACACACCTGTGGGGAACAGACATAATGATTTATTTTTCCTAAGATCAAAGTTAGAACAGCAGAGCCATGTTCACAATGCTATTTTGTAGCGGCAGCCAAAAACGCCACCAGCAGACTTTTCCTGACATTCTGAGCACTTTCATGTTCTCTCAGCAGGACAATGTTTCAAAAGGGCAGAAGCCCCCCACTCCCCTTGTCCTATCAACAAATCTCCTCCTGTTATGAGGAAGCTTGTTTTCATAGCATAGAGATAAACCCACCAGGGACTGTTTGTGTGTGAGTGCGCTTGTGTGGGTGTCATTGTTGTCTGGTCCCAGTCCAAATAAACATGACACGTCATCTGGATGGAAAGCGTGACTATGGACATGGCTCAGCGAATCAAATGATATATACAGAAGCCTAGAGAAAGAGAAAGAATGGAAGAAGCAAAGCACAATATGACACAAGCAGAAGGAAAGGAAACTACAAAGAAAAAATAAAGAAAAGAAGGAAAGAACAAAAAGAATCAAAGTACTTGATGCTTAAAGTGGGCTTCCTCCAGGGAAGGAAAAAAGAAAACATGTCAAGACAAAAGCCTGCAGTTCAGTGTGACACCTTGTAGCACAGACGGACACTTCTGCTAAAGGGATAAAACTACAATTTGGACAGACCAGTTCTACTGATTTTTTTCTGAAATAAAGCAGAGATTCAGCATGGCTTTGTCCCAGAGGAGGAGTGTATATCTTTCAGAATAAGATATATTAGAACTTCAAATTACTTCCAATAAAACACAGCCTTAACACCTTAAAATGCAGCTCAGTCTTACAGTCTTAGTCTCCCAGTCTGTTTGGGTTGGCTGGTAAAGGCCACTGGATTCTGGACAATGGGGGCACAAGTCTTTCCAGTCTCTCCACAAATTGGAAAGGGAAGTGAGGCTCACCGATTCTGTTGGCGATTTGTCTGCTTAAGGATGCATTATGATGCATTACTATTGTTTGTGGAGCAAGACTCTGTGTGTATGTCGTGGGGAAAGAAACTACAAGGTTTCAAAAGATCCTCAGATAAGCATTTTAAGAAAAGTCATGCAAAAAGGTCTATGAAGGTTTATCACCCAGAATTACTATTAAAAGAAAGTCTTGAGGAAAACAATAATTACAGTATTTCAGTATTGTATTGGAGTTGGAGCAGTAATTAGAGCAGAACAGCAATAAGATTGATAAGATGAATGAATACTATGCACAGTGGAGCATAATCCTTCATTGAGTAGCTACACATTATGTTGTGTGGTATTGTTAATTGTGTCAAAACTAGAAGGCTCTATTCCTACTGCAAAACATTTTTTTCCCAAAACAGGAGCTTTGAATTTAGACTGACAGGCTATATTTGTCTTTCATACACACAAACACAACATACACAGGGCCTTTACCACAACCCATTATTACTGTACAAACAGGGATCTTGCCATGCAATGCAAAACAGCCTTTTCACACTCTGGCAAGACTCAGCATGAGCTTACTGCCACACACATACACCCCCACACACACCCTACACTCTATGAGCAGTCACTGACTCACACACAGGCAATGAATCACAAAACAATCAATCTCTCTTGCTTAAAAACACAAAAAATGTCTTGATCAGGCAGATGACATATATAGTATTTATGTGATGTTGACTTCCCGACCCACAGAACAATACTTGGAAGTTCAAGTTAAAGGTGCAGTCATTGATTCTAATCCAATACACCTTGTCAAATTTTCAATGCGCATTGAAAAGAAAAAAAAAAAATCCGGTGTTCACACACATCTCTGGCTCTTCAAATGGAGTTCAAACAAAGTGGCTTAGATCGAGCCACACAACACTATTCCAGCCAATCACCAACAGGGGGGCGGAGCATTCATGCTTGTGCACAGAACAGGGGACGTGGAGGGGGAGGTTGGGGGCAAGGGGGTGGTGAGAGGGATGGAATCCACGCACCATACCAGTTGGTGGCAGTAATGCCAATTTGTTCTTTGCCAATCACCAATAAACTTCGAAGAAGAAGAAAGAAAAGAGGGCCATTGGCTGGGAGATAGAGCATCATAACCAGTGGGTGTGTGAGGAAGTGGAAAAAAACAAATTGTAGATGGCCAGCTCTCTAGTCCGTCCTACTTTGTAATGGCTGCTCCCTGGACAATAAACCAGACTAGATCTGACTCTAGGAGACTACTCAGCGGGAGTTTATTCAGCTAGGCAGGCTCACCTCATTTTGTGTTGACAGAAAGACTTGCGGCGGTTGCAAACAGAATGGTGCAAGAACTCGGTGCTAGTTTCTAGTTAGTGCTAATTGCTTTATTCACACTAGAACTGTGTACTGGTCTTTTTTTTAACTTTTTTTTTTTTTACTTTTTTACTATTGCTGTGTTTTAGTAATTCTTGTACTGTCTTGTAATGTTTGCATATGTGCACTTTATGTAGTCCTTTATAGGTCTGTGTGGTCTTATGTAGTTCTGTGTTTTATGTAGCATCATGATCCTAGACGAGCATTTTGTTTTGTTTCACTGTGTACTGAACCAGCTGTATATGGTTGAAATGCCACTTGATTTGATCATGGTATTTGTTTGTATAATGGTTGCAAAGGGCTTTATAGCCACATGGACCTAAAAGCACAAGTTTGTTAGCACAATGGGGTTATTTGCATTGATGCATAATTTGAAAGTGCTATGCTAGGTAACATTACTTTCCTTATTAACTTAGCTACAAACCTATGGTCCTCTCTATGGTCACTGTAGTTTTGTAAAAACAATCTAAACAACTAACTCTTGCTAGTTTCTAACTTCCTTGTGGTTTGGATGATGTTTGTGTGCTTGCATGTCATTCTTTTGATAATGCTTTATATTATAATATTTGTTTTCAGCTATGAGAGAGACATACACTGGATTTTGCCATATTTCTCTCTTGTTTAGCTAGGCCAGTTGTTAGTGTTGTTGCCTTGGCAATGCACGTCCATGAATTTGAGGGGCAGAGCTTCTGAAGGAGCACTGAAGGGAGGCGTGTATTTGTTTGGCTGTTGAGTTCGAATATCAACAATCTTCTCCAGAATTAAAGACTCCCCCTTTAACATTGCCAAGCACAAAAAGAATTACAGTGAAAATGCATCTTAGAGTCTCTGCAGCAAGATCAATGAAGCCACAAGAAAAAGGTCTCAGCAAGTATCCTGTAACAATGAGGGTCAAACTCAACTGTTAAATGGCCAACTGTGAAAAATGCACATCCTGGACCGCCCCCCCCCTTTGATCCTTGAACACTGGATTTGATCACTGCAGCTCTCCTGGGGCTGTAATTTATACGTGAATACCTACATGTCCTTATAGAAGCCTAAGGGAAACTCTACAGCACAGACCTAATACTGACTAGTGTGTGTGTTAGAGTTGTGTTAACCCAGTACCTCCAAGACAGCAGGATGCAGGAGACCCTCACATTTGCAAAATCAACGATATATTTGTATGTGTATGTATGTGTGTGCTGTAATTAATGATTTATCTGTTTCAGAAATATCAGCACTTTGGTTCTCATAAGACAAAACATCTCAAAGCCTGATTAATGAAACAGATCTCCAGCAAGGATATCATCATCATCACTAACAAAAAACTTGGCTCTGTAAAATGGGAGATTCCATAAAGTAGCAAACTCTCTCTGGAGATCCTATTACCAGGCAGATTAAATTACAATTCTGAAGAGTATGCTGACGTCACAAGGTGTGTGCATGCAATGGCTATTTATTGTTTTACTGTGAGCAAGTACAGTGAGAAACTGGCCACATTCCAAAGTGCAATAACTGTATGAGAAGACAAATAAACAATGACACACTTGTGCGCACACAAAAATAAGCCCTCATTTTGAGGGTTGAATGGTAATGAAAGAAGGTGAGTGTGAGGTGTGGCACTGTTTATATACAGGATGTGACCTCATGATCTCACTAGGTTCATGTTGCTATAGGTGTGACACTGTTATAAAGTGTTCCATGTAAGTGGCCTTAACGCAAATCATTTTCCTCATGCTCATGCCACAATGAGCTAATAGACCAAGTCACAATTCAAGCCTTCCTTAAAAACAAAGCACAGTACTTAAGAGTTCACAAACACTGTAACCCTCAAAAACACACGCACACCATTTGGGATTTTTCAGGACTGACATATATTGGTGTACTCAAGTCAAAGGACAAAGGGAGGAAAGCTTTAAAGGCTCAGCAATGGACAACAACAATAGAAACAAAATTTCACACACTATGAAAATGCTGCTCACAATTTAGTCAGGATATGTAAGGAAATGCAGCATTGTTTTCATGCTCTTATGTATGAATCCAGAAATCAAATGAATAAATACTGGTAATAGAGGTTCAGCAACAGCTCCTCACTCAACAGGTCTCCATTCTTCAGAAATCCACAAGGTGACCATCAATATTACAGGATTACACATTGTTGAAGCAAACTAATTCTCCTGTAGAACAATGGATGCAGATACTGCAAAGCTTTTCTCTTTCTTTCTTTCTTTAAATACAGCTCTGTATCACACAAATTCCACCTACAATGCATATGCATAATGTACATAGTGCTCTGTATGGTGCTTCAGAATATATGAATAAAAAACAAAACAAAACACACACACAAAAAAACAGGACATTAATGAGAGCCAAGTGCTAGTGAAACAAGCCCAGATTGCTTTATGAGCTATGACCTCAGTCAAGGAAACTGCTGCTACATTTGGCCAAACTCTGATAAGAATCCAACACAACGCTGCCCATATCCACTCCACCAACTGCACAGGCATACATCAAGGAAGGCATATTGTTATAGACAGGCTGCTTCCACATTCATGAATCAAGGGGGGAGGGTAAAAAAAAAAAGAAGAAGAAGAAGGGGAGAGTACAAATAAAAAGAGGGCTTGCTTTGCAACATGAGAATGCAGGTAAAATTTTTAAAAATGATAAATGTCAAATTCACTGCATATAATCGGTTGTTTGTTACTCTCCATGATTGAGGCGTCAAGATTTTGGCAAATCTTGCAGCCACACTGACATTTTCAAAAACAAAGGTAGACTCCCCTCATTCGGCCTTTCACTGACCTGTTCAACTATACGGAGGTTGATGCCAATAGTTTGTCCAATTTCCACATCCTCTATAAAAGGTCAAACTATAATACAAGAGTACCTGGTATGCGCTTACCAGACATTTCTAACAATACCAGTAAATCTAATAGTTGGATGTCCTCCCTACTGGAGGGAAGGTCAACCAACCCTCTACCTTTCTTCTTTTTGTAGAAAAACAATAGGCATATGACGGAACTGTATTAAAGTCTTCTATGTGATTGTGTGTGGCTTTCAGCTCCTGCAGCATGACCAAAATGCAATTGAGGAAAACAAGTAGGTTTTCCTCTACTGGCATGGGTATATCCAACCCTAAATCAGAAAAAGTTGGGACAGCATGGAAAATGCAAATAAAAAAAAGAAAAGCAGTAATTTCTAAATTTACTTTGACTTGTATTTCATTACAGACAGTATGAACCCACGATATTTCATGTTTTTTTTTTTTTTCTGGTCAACTTCATTTCATTTGTTAATATACATCCATTCCTGCGTTTCAGG
>JAOTRR010000033.1:1001420-1011420 GCA_028570945.1 Gogo arcuatus
CCACTGGTAACACTCAAGAACAGAAAGGCCAGATTAGACTTTGCTAGAAAGCCTGTCCAGTTCTGGAACAAGATTATTTGGACAGATGAAAACAGGATTAACTTGTACCAAGAAGAGAAGAATATGGAGAAGGAAAGAAGGACTCATGACCTAAACCATATCCCATCATCTGTCAAACATGGTGGACATAGGCATGTATGGCTGCCAGTGGAACTGGATCACTGGTTTATTGATGAATTCTGAAGTGTAGAGATCTGTACTTTCTGCTCAGATTCAGTCAAATGCTGCAAAACTGATGGGATGGCGCTTCACAGTACAGATGGATAATAACCCAAAACATACCGCGAAAGCAACCCAAGAGCTTCTTAAGGCAAAGAAATGGAATGTTCTTCAATGGCTAAGTCACTCAACCCAATTGAGCATGCCTTTCACTTACTGAAGACAAAAGTGAAGGCAGATAGACCCATAAACAAGCATCAACTAAAGGCGGCTGCAGTAAAGGCTTGGCAAAGTATCTCAAAGGAGGAATCAGCATTTGGTGACGTCCATGGGTTTCAGACTTCAGCCAGTCATTGACTGCAAAGGATATGCATCCAAGTATTAAAAGTGATTCTTATATTTATAATTGTTGATTTGTCCAGTTACTTTTGAGCCTGCAAAAATGGAGGGACTATAAAAAAAAAAAAAGGTTAATGCAATATTTTTGTTAAACCCCTTGAATTAAAACTGAAAGACTACACTTCCATTGTGCTGATGTACAGAGGCAAAATTACAAAAATTGTCACTGTACAAATACTTATGGACCTGACTGTATAATTTTTTTTAGGTTGACTTTGATGCTCCACTTGGTTATAAAGAGCCGGAGAGACCTACACAGCATCATGAGGAACCAGCAGTATGTTTTCATAATGACTTTAATAATAAAATTATTTTAAGTGATTTTTTTTTTTCCCCCCAAATTAAATCAAACCTGTTTACCTGTTTCTTAGGATGAAGAGACAGACCCCAGTAATTATGAGATGGATGTTGGATTCAGAGTGAGCAAAACATAACACTACATCACTATATTCTTACAAGACAATGTACATTTACTAAGCTCTTTATTAGAACACTACGTATACTGGGTAGGGCCTCCATTTGCTCTCAAAACAGCCTCAGTTCTTCGTGGCATGGATTCTACAAGATGCTGGAAACATTCCTTTGAGATTCTGGTCCATGTTGATATGATTGCATCATGCAATCATACAGATTTTTCAGGTGCACTTTCCTGTTGCGAATGTCCCGTTCTACTGGTGACAAGGAAGGCAACAGAAAAACACTGAACTCGTCATGTTCTTGAAACCAGTTTGAGATGACGTTTGCTTTGTGACAGGGTGTATTATCATGCTGGAAGTAGCCATTAGAAGATGGGTAAATTATGGATATGAAGGGGTGTACATGGTTAGGAACAATACTCAAATAAGTTGTGGCATTCAAGTGATCACCTCCACCTGGGCAGTTGGGTCCATGAATTCATGTTGTTTTTGCAAAAATTCTGACCCTATGATCTGTGTGCTCAGTAGAAATCGAGATTCATCAGACCAGGCTATGTTTTTCCACTCTTCAAAAGTCCAGTTTTGGTGAGCCTGTGCCGACTGCAGCCTGGGCTTTCTGTTCTTGGCTCACAGGAGTGGAACCTGATGTGGTCTTCTGCTGTTGTAGCCCATCTGCATCATGTTGTGCGTTCTGAGATGCTTTTCTGCTCACCACAATTGTAGAGAATGGTTATGAGTTATTTTAGCCTTTCTGTCTGCTCAAACTATTCTGCCATTCCCCTTTGACCTCTCCCATCAACAAGGCGTTTCTGTTCGCAGAACTGCTTCTCACTGGATGCAACATTCTAAATAAACTCTAGAGACTGTTTTCATGAAAATCTCAGATCCACAGTTATAGAAATACTCAAACCACCCTGTTTGACACCAACAATCATGCCACAGTCAAAATCAGAGATCACATTTTCCCCATTCTGATGGTTGATGTGAACATTACCCAAAGTTGCTGGTCTGTAACTGCATGATTTTATGCATTGCATTGCTGCCACACAATTGGCTGATTTAGATAATTGCATGAATGTGTAGGGGTACAGATGTTCCTAATAAGGGGTTGATGAGTTTATTTAGTCAGTTCAAAAGGTGTAGTTTTAAAAATCATGATTGAAAACAGCACTGAATTATGCTTTCTCTGTTATGTCTCATTCTGCCCAGGCTTTCACTGGCTCTGGGAATCGCCTTGATGGAAAGAAGAAAGGCATTGAGCCAAATCCTTTTCCCATCGTTCCAGGTGACATCAAACGGTGAGGACCCACTTTCTCTCATACAGCCACTCTAACTAGTGTCTTAGAACTTTTTCATAAAACTTTTGTAACTTTTTTTACAGGGGTATTCCAAACTATGACTTCAAGGTTGGGAAGATCACTTTCATCAGAAACTCCAGACCACAGCCTCGGAAAACAGAGGAGGTATTGCAAATGACACATTTGATTACATGGAATCTATCCACACCGTAGACATTTATAAACTTGAAATGATGCTCAAGAAATCTGTAAAATATAAGGTCAAATGCACTTCTGTCAAATAGGGTGAAGTTTTACTGTCACTGATTTTCTTTGTGTGCAGGATGACTCTTCCAGCAGCTTCATTGCATTCTCAGGAGAAGGCCAGTCCTTGCGCAAGAAGGGCAGGAAACCATGATTAAATCACACACAGACCAGAAACAAATAAAATCATTTACAAACTACTCCTAATGCATTGTTTTTAGAATTAAAGGTCAGATGTCAGATATCTTCAAGGAAAGGAATTTACTGATTCCATGTTTTTGCCACAGGATATGAAGCATTGTTACACCAATTACAGGTGTAAATCCAATGACCATACATTATTTTTTAATTAATTTATATATGCAAGGTTAACATCATTTGAATAAAGAAGAGCCCATGAGGCTCATTTTGAGCTGCTGCTTGAATTCTTTTCTGTTTTGTATACAATTATTAATTATATTCATAGGCTTAAAATAGACATTCACATGAAAATAAAACATTTTAGTTAGATCTAAATCTTGACCCCCAAATGCTCAAAACACATCTATATGGGTGTGCCTTCCCTCATGCCTATTATGACAATATATGTAACGAGGCCATTATAGTACCCTGAAAATAACTGATTTAATACTGCTTCATTAAAAAGATTACTGAAGTCACATTTAAATATTATAATACATAATAGCCATAATATTAGAGTAACTGCTATGTTAAGAGATATGTGGAGTTTTGGTATTGGATGCAAATTCACAACTTGTACAAGTGTTCATGTTATGATGAGTGGTTATGTATTATTTTGTCAAAATATTGTATAATAAAAATGATGTTACCCCAGTGCGTTTATACAGGTCATATCACTCAAAAAGCACAAACTGATAAATTAGTCTGTTTGGTTTTTCAGGAGAGGTGTTCTGGAACATATAGATGCTCTGAGAATTGACTATATACTCTCACCAGTCAAACAATCCTCATCCCCCTGCATCACTTAAATTATTTATGCCTCCATAAATGTTAATACATTTATACTGCTATTTATTGACATATAAAGTAAAACTGAAGCTATTTCCCTGAACAACAGTTTTGACAATGTTTAGAGGGTAACTTTTTTTTGCTGATAATCATATAATGTAAATATAAATTTTATACAAAATGCTGAATAAAACATTTGTACTAGCTACATTATTGATCAAAGGTTTGCACATAAATGCCTGAAGCTTTTTGTGATGATATACAAGAACATACAAATATAATTACTTGATAATTGTGTATTATTTAAAACAACTGGATCATTTCAAAAGAAATATATTGAGATTTTGACCAGTTCCATCCATCTTTATGCAAAAGATGGCTATTTGAGGAACCCAGTATTTAGGGATAATCTTTAGACTTCAAAAACAAAACTCACTGACCATGTTCTCACTGACCATCACATGTGATACACATTTGTAAAAGCATTACACATGAAATGAACAGGGAAGAAAAATGTGACAGTGCTGTTGCTGTATCTGCATCACTATAAAATAAGCCCAAAATGCAGGCACTAAAACAGACACATTCTAACATTTCACTAATACAAATACACAACAAGCAACAATGAGCAATGAGCTGCTGTTCAATCTAAGCACTTTGTGAAGCCAGTGCAGTGCTCACAGAGAACATTCCCTCTCCATGTCAAGCATCTGATTGGTAGTTCCAGATAGCAATTTCCCCATCGTCACTGCATGTGGCCAGCAAACCTTTTTCCTTTGGATTCCAGGCTACACAGTTAACATCTTGGCTATGGGCTTTGGGCACATGAGCAGATACATAAAACAGAGGCTGCTCAGGATCCGAGGTTGCTTCTTCCTTAAAAACACGAACTCCATCATCTCCACAAGCTGTAGCCAGTGCACCAGTCAGACGACACCTTAAAAGCATAAGCAAAGCATTGTGTTAAATTCATTCAGTAGATAGACTTTTATACAGTATGTGAGGCAGAATACATATAATGAAATATATAAAGCGCACAGCTTTATTTGTGTGTATCCATTTTTTTTTGTCTCAGCTGTTTATAAATGTATAATTATTGTGTAAGAGCAGTTTCCTTTCAGTTACTTTGTGTGTGGATTCTTCTCATCTGCCCAAATCTCTGTTCCTGTGAAATGGCTGAGCCGAGTTATAGGAAATGCAGTCGTTCCTCCTTGATCATGCAGTATAAAAGAATAAAGCGCTAAGAGATTTTCTCCTACATTTCCTAGAATGCATTGCAGCCAGGAAGCCAGGAAACATGAGAGTTTTTTCCTCAATAACTTGTGACTTCTTAATCTTGTAGTTTCAGTTTCAGGGGTGTAATAGTAGAGTACAGTACCAGTTAAAAGTTTGGACACACCTACTCATTCCTAGGTTTTTCTGGATTTTGATTATTTTCTACATTGTAGAACAATACTGAAGGTATTCAAACTATAAAATAACACATGGAACATATATGGAATTATGTGGTAAACAAAAAAGTTTTTTTTGTTGTTTTTTTTTTTTAAATCCTTTGCTCCTCAAAGACTAGGCCTTTCCTGGATACTAATTTTATACCAAATCATGATTACAATCACTGGTTGACATGACTTGTTTCAAATCACATTATTACTTAACTGTCCAACCTCATTACTAGCCCTAAATTGCCCCCATCCCAACTGTTTTTGAATGTGTTGTAGGCCTGAAATGCAGGAATGGATGTATATTAACAAATGAAATGAAGTTGACCAGAAAAAACATGAAATATCTTGGGTTCATACTATCTGTAATGAAATACAAGTCAAAGTAAATTTAGAAATCACTGCTTTACTTTTTTATTTGCATTTTCCATACCATCCCAACATTTTCTGATTTGGGGTTGTATTTTTTTTTTCGAACGGCTATCCTATAAATGAACATCAAAGGTGACTGGGAGAAAAAGTGGTGTTTATTTTTTTCCACAGCAGGTTCGATTTTTCTATTATTTCGCCATATTATTTAACCACTCAGGGTGCAGGTTGTGGAAATGTCATCACATTGCTGCAGGCTTTGCAGAGTCTCTCATTCAGTTTGGGTCTCAAAACCCAGACAATTTTAAAGACAATGTCTGGAAAAAAGGAGAGGAGCTTAGCAATGAAAATGGTGGGGGTACAGTCCAAGACCAATAGCCTACTTTGTGATGTGGTGAAGTTTGCCATCACTCTAAGGAAGTCCTGAACCAAGCAGTGAAACTCCCCATGTTCTTGTCTACTTCTCAGGATAGGATGTACCCCAAATTTTCTTTTTTTCCTCCCATTTTTTGTAAAAGAATAAGCACCAGCGCATCACTTAGTGACTCCATCGTCATGCGATTTTTTTCTGGAATGCTCACATAAATGTCACATGTAATGTGAAATTTTTTTTTTTGCTAATTACTTTTTATTGATTCAATTTTAAACAAAGACAGACAGACAAACAAACAAACAAACAATAGCAATGATTAAAAATGGGGAGGGGGTACATGGAAATACAGCAAATTAACAATTTCAAACATTACACACGGCATAGACTGACATACAAAATTAATTAGGTCATTAAATTTTTAACAAAAACTAACAGCTGACCAGTTACTGATTGTTCAAGATGTTGCCTTATGAAATCTGGCTGTGCCACACTCCAAAATTAAAATATCTAAGAAGCAGGAATGCCAGAGACAATAAAATTGAACATTTGGTTCAACCCAACCTTTCAAAATACTCTTTTTGAAGGCAGTCAATGCCACCATTAATATCTTTTTCTGCTGTAGACTGATCATTATACCAGAGTCATCCACCAATAAAAACAAACCTAGGCGTAAAGGAATATCAACCATTAAAAATTGAAAGGTTTTTTGTTTTTGTTTTTTTTAAATTATGTAATCCCAAAACCTTGTGATAGAGGGGCATTCCCAAAACATATGCATATAATCCCCAATAGAGCCTGTACAGCATTTACTACACGTTTTGTCGTTGGACAGTTTCATCAGGTAAGCTCTGCATAGTGTTGTGTAGACCCTATGAGCAAACAAAGTGTATTAACTGATGAGCCAGACTTTTTGATGAAGAAAAAATATTATTCCAAATAGTCTCCCAGTCAAGTTCAACACCATGTGCACCAAGCTCCCTGTGCCAGACCGAAAGAGAACCTATGACAGGATTTTTAAGCATAGTAAATAAATTATACAAGTAAAAAAAAACAAACCCCGGATTGATGTAAAATTCTGTAGGTGTTCCAGCAAGGGGTGATCATCCAAGTAAGTATTCCAGGGAACACCATACGCCCTGAGTGCAGAGTGTAGCCTAAGGTATAAGAAGTAGGACATAGGGAAGTAGGGAGAGAAAAGGAATTGCAAAGCTCCTGAAAAGAGCATAAGCCATCCGAGTTGAAGATATCATTCAGTGTATGGATATTTTTCTTCGACCATAGAGAAAAAACAAAGGGTTTAGAGGCTGTTAAGATGTGGTTGTTGTGCCTGATAGGAGAGAATCTATGAAATTTGCCATTATAACCACAGAACTTGCAGGACTACTTCCATACTTCAAGAGAACAAGTTATAATGGGTCCCAGTCGATGTAGTGAGGTCTATTGCATGGTGCCTACAAATGGTAGATCTTGTAGTCTAAGAGGATAAGTCTATTTCTGTTCAATGAATTGCCAGAAAATTTTTGAGGAAGGATCAAAGCATATATCTTTCAAAATCTTAATTGGACAGCCCAAAAATAAAGTTTAAAATTAGGAAGAGCTAAACCACCAAAAAGTTTGGGATGCTGCAGTGTTGTTGGGTGGATTTTAGATCTTTTATTGTTCCATATGAAATTTGTACATAGCTTGTCGAGATACTTAAACTGTGGGGGAGGAGTTAACGGTATAGCGGAAAACAAAAAATTAACCCGAGGGAGGATATTCATTTTTAATACCGAAATCCTACTACAGAGAGAAATCTGTAAAGGAGACCATCTGTTCCAGTCATTCTTGATCTTTTTTAGGATTGAATTAAAACTTATGCTTGCAAATGAGACTAAGAGTAGGACGAACACTTACACCTAAATAACTGAAACCAGAGGGGCAAATCTGAATTGATAAAGAGGCAGGGAAATCAAGTGTAAGAGGGGTTGAATCAACAGGCATTGATATAGATTTAGCCCAATTTACTTTGTAACCTGAAAAGGACCCAAATATTTCAAATATTCCAGTCTTTCAAGCCATTCCAGTCTATCAAAGGCCTTCATAGCATCTAGACTAAAGACTGCACATGAGTTTTTACGGTCTCTGCTAGCATCAATTACATGCAAAAGGCACCTGACATTGTCTGAGGCCAAACAACCCCTGATAAAGCCAGTCTGGTCTTCATGTATCAGGTTTGAGAGACATGTCCAATCTATTAGAAAGAGCTTTTTCATACATCTTAATGCCAAAACTTAACAATGATAAAGTTTGTCGCTCCCACAATCCAATGGGTCTTTCCCCAGTCTTTAACAGGAATGAAATCAGTGCTGCCCTTTAGGCTCTATGGAAGTAACCAACATCAAGTGAGTATTGAACAGAACTGAATTTAAAATGTGAATATTAAATGTTGTGTTAAATTCATCAATGGTTTTTCACACTTTCGCATTGGTTAATTCACGTCAGACTGTAAGTGTAAAGACCTTTAGTCTGTTAATGTATTTAACATGCTGAAAATACACCTCACCCAACACTTTATTAAGAACACTACATTAATACTGGGTAGGGCCTCCCTTTGCTCTCAAAACAGAATCAATACTTTGTGGCACGGATTCCACAAGATGTGGAAAAATTCCTTTGAAATTCTGGTCCATGTTGACATGATTGCATCACACAACTCCTGCAGATTTTTCAGGTGCACTTTCATGCTGCAAGTCTCCCGTTCTACCACATCTCAAAGGTGTTCTACTGGACTCAGATCCAGTGACTGAAAGGCCACTTAAGAACACTGAACTCATTGCCATGTTCATGAAACCAATTTGAAACGACTTTTGCTTTGGGACATGGTGCATTATCCTGCTGGAAGTAGCCATTAGTAGATGGGTAAATTGTGGCTATGAAGGGATGCGCATGGTCAGCAACAATACTCAAATAGGCTGTGGCATTCAAGTGATGACTGATTGGAACTAATAGGCCCAAAGTGTGCCAAGAAAATATTCAAATACATTCAAACAGCATGATTCCATTGACACAAAGCAAGTTGGGTCCATAGACTCATGCTGTTTCTGCCAAATTTTGACCATTTCATCTGTGTGCCTCAGCAGAAATTGAGGTTCATCAGACCAGGCTACGTTTTTCCAGTCTTTGACGGTCCAGTTTTGGTGAGCCTGTGCCCACTGCTAGCCCATCTGGCTCAAGTTTCGACGTGATTTGCATTCTGAGATGCTTTTCTGATCACCACACTTGTACAGAGTAGTTATCCATCAACTCCAACCAATTTGGCCATTCTCCGTTGACATCTCGCATCAACAAGGCATTTCTGTCCACAGAACTGCTGCTCACTGGATGTTTATTCTTTATTGCACCATTCTGAATAAACTCTAGAGACGTTTGTGTGTGAAAACCCCAGGAGATCAGCAATTAAAGAAATACTCAAACCAGCCTGTCTAGCACCAACAATCCTGCCACGGTCAAAATCAACGAGATCACATTCTCTCTCTCTCTCTCTCTCTCTCTCTCCCTCCCTCCCCCCCCCCCTTTCTGATTGTTGATGTGAACATTACCTGAAGGTGTTGGCCCATATATCTGCAGGATTTTATACACTGCACTGCTACCACACTATTGGATGATTTGTTAATTGCATGAATGAGTATGTGTACAGGTGTTCTTAATAAAGTGTTCAGTGAGTGTACATTATAACATTTCATTAACAACCACCCTTTTTAGCATAGTCAGTAAAGTTTCTCCTCAACCATATGAGATCATAGGACTGGCAAGCACACTGGAGCTACCACCTGCCTGTTGAACTAGCTAATGCATTTATGATTTATTCATCTCTGCTTAGTGCTAAAACAGAAAGCCCAGAAACTCCCTCCAAATGCACACAGGCAGATGTGAGCTTCCCATCCGATTTAATTTACACAGTCTTTGACTGATGAAATAAGCATACTTCAGAAATATTTGATCTCACAATCTAATCTTTGTCTTTTTCTAGATCATCATTTGATTCACATGTGACCATCACCTCTTAGCTTTAAAATAAGTCTTATTGGGTTTTTTTCTTGGTACAAATAATGTCATGAAAACTCATGACACAAAAGGACAGAGCAGTAATGTTTGGTGAAGCTCCCTTGTATATGTTTACCATAACAACTGGAAGTTTTATTTATCACCCACTAGATATTCCAAATATGAATACTGTGAAAATATTAAGCCAAGATGTAAAAGACGTCTTGTAAGAATAAATTCTATGATACT
>JAOTRR010000033.1:1104374-1121199 GCA_028570945.1 Gogo arcuatus
ACAGCATCGTCTGCAGATCTGTTGGCTCTGTAGGCGAACTGCATGGGGTCCAGGAATGAAGGAATGAAGTCCAGGACTTCATGACTGATCTCCCCTCCTCCCAAGGGAAAACCATCATCCTGGTGATTATCGTTCAGTTTTTCAAGGCCCTCCACCTGATACCAATGCCCAGGTTACCCACAGCCTTTGAAACTGCAGAACTAATGTTTAATCACATGTTCCAATACTATGGTTTACCAGAAGATATTGTAAGTGACCAAGCCACAGGTGTAGAAAAATTTCATGGTGAAGCTGGAAGTGACCATCAGCCTCACCTCTGGCTATCATCCCCAGGCTAACCAGGAAATATCCAGATTTCTGCAGTCTTTTTCTGCTGGCTTTCAGGAGGATTGGGCCTGCTTCCTTCCATGGGCCAAGTACACACAAAACTCACTGAGGCATTTATCCACCCAGCCACCTCTTTTCAGTGTGTACAAGTATTTGGTTATCAACCTCCCTTGTTCCTATGGGCTACCATCCCTGTGGACTCACCTGCAGTTGAGGAGTGGTTCAGGAGGAAGGAACAAGTGTGGAAGACTACTCACCAACTTCTATAACAGGTAGCCCAGAGCAATAAGGGTTTTGATGACCAACACAGAACTGAAAATCCAGAATATCAACCCAGAGATTGGGTCTGGCTTTCCACCTGGGATATCCACATCAACGAAAGCTGTTGAAAACTCTCACATCGATATATTGGACCTTACAAAATTCTGCAATGCATTAATGATGTTATATACTGACTCAAGCTACCTAGAAACTGCTGACTCTCTCTATCATTCCATGTGTCACGTCTCAAAACTGCAATCCAAGGTCTCTTGGCTGAAGGGATTCCTCCATCCACACTACTGATGGTCACTCCGAAGGAGATTGAAGGACAACCTACCTATCTAGTCAAAGCCATTCTTGACTCTCATCGCAGGGAAGGAAAATTTCAGTACCTGATCAACTTAGAGGACTATGTTCCCGATGAAAGGTGCTGGATACTAGCTCACGTTGTCCTCAACCCACTGATGATCAATAACTTTCATCCCAAGAAACTTAAGCCTTGTCCCAGGGGCTGACCAAGAAAGTACTCTGCTCCTGGAGTGAGCTCCTCAAGGGGGGATTCTGTCATGTCATCACTGAATTCAGTGTCAGATTTCTCAGAATGCCCCTCTGCCTGCAAACATGGCCACCACAGACTGTAAATCCCAGTTCACACATTCAGGTTCACCCACTTACTGATTGCACACACCTGGACTCAATTACCACTTCACAATATATAAGTACACTGACAGCACAAGGACTTTGCAAAGAATTTGTTCAGCTCTGTTTTCACATTTGACATACCAAGCCTTTTGTTTTCTGCTTCTGGTTTGACCCATGTTTGTTTTCTCATTTTGTGATCCTTGCCTTGCTCTTTGATAACCTGTTCATACATTGCCTGACCTTGTCCCAGTTTCTTGCCTCTTTGTTTTTCGATTTGGATTTGTTTGTATCTGCCGTTGCGTTTTCATAAAAGCATTCACCGCAATTATTGCTTTCTCTGCCGCTTGACAGTAAGTAAAGAAACCAACATATTACATAACAGACTACTACTAACAGGCAAAAAACATAATGGAAGCTGCTGGGTTTTGTATGCCAAAAAATGTGACAGTCAAAGTCTCCAGAAGAACTGTGGCACATTCTCCAAGATGCTCAATAAAACTTAGTCATCTAAGACTAAGTTTTATTGAGCATCTATAGACTTAATGATGATGACTTAGATGACTAAATCATCTAAGACTTAGTCATCTACAACTTAATTTCCTTACAAAACTGTACAAACTCTACCTGAGACTACTATTTTTAAAAGCAAAGGGTTGTCACACCAAATACTGACTTTGTTCAGTTTATTATTGTTTACTACTCTTTATAATATTTTTAATATAGAAATGTTTAATTTTATTATTTTTGAAGGCATATTTTGAGTCCAGGATGGACCCGTTTCTCTTGAGCTGTTTTGGTTTTGTTGAGTTTTTGAAAGTGCACTGAAAAGTATGGACTGAATAAACACGAGCCCGAAGCTCAGCTAAAATTCCGCCTGTCTCTTGGGCCTTCCTCCCCACCCTCACATGCAGCGTTCTACAGTGGTGCTGAAACCTGGGATCGGGGAAGACTCAATGCCACCATGGAAGCCTCCCCACTTGGCGAGATCTTCAAGATCCTTGCCATCCTCCACCAAACCCACCACCAAGTGCTTCTCAACTGTGGCTAGCATCTGCGCTTCAAAGCCCTCATGCAGGAGCAGGCTGAGAGTTGGCAGGCACTCCAGAAGCTGTCCTGAGATCCTTGAGATGGTTGGGACTCACAGCAAACACAAAGAACTGTGCAATTGGACGGTTGGAAGTATGGTATCTGGGCTTTCACTTGGGCCATAGGCAGGTGTGTCCCCAAATTGATAAGACAGCAGCAATTGTGGCCTGACCTAGACCCAAGACCATAAAGGGGGTGAGGCATTTTTTGGGACTGGCTGGCTATTATTGGAGGTTTACCTAACTTTTCACACATCGCCAGCCCACTGACTGACCTCACTAAAAAGGGAGCACGAGATCCAGTCCAGTGGATGAAACCATGTGAGTGGGCTTTCACCGAGGTAAAAGCGGTTATGTATGAGGGACCACTGTTGCATTCTCCTGACTTTTCCCTCCCTTTTGTTCTGCAGACTAAGAGGGATAGGGACCATTTTGTCTGAGGTGGTAGAGGGGGAGGAACATCTCCTGCTGGAAGCTCTGGAAGCTCTGGGTAAGAGAGACCAAGTACAGCATGATCGAGAAGGAGTGTCTGGCCATCAAGTAGGCAGTCCTCACCCTCCAACAATACCTACCAAGGCACCCTTATACTCTCTCTTCCGATCACACCCCGCTCCAATGGCCTCACTGCATGAAGGATGCCAACACATGCATCACTCGTTGGTATCTGGCACTTTAGCCATTCAAATTTAAGGTGGTCCACAGATCAGGGGCACAGATTGTGGTGACGAATTACCTTTCATGATGTGTGTATGGGTGTGGAGTGGGAGTGGGGGGGGTCAACTGCCAAGCTCCTCCATGTCAATTCCTGGCAGTTTTCTTTGCTGCCTACAAATTCCTGTGAACAGTTGTTAACTTGTACTTCCATGAAGTTTTACAGTGCTGCTTACTGATGAAAATCCCACATTTTATGTTGTGCATGGGTCCATTTAGTGATGTAGTTGGTTTGAAAGGTAATATGTTTGGAAATTAGATGCTACTAAACCTCACTGATTATTCGAGACCATTGGTGTGATGATTAGGTGTCCACAAACTTTTGGCCATATAGTGTATTAAATATTACCAGTGTAAATAGGAATTGATGATAATTCAGTTGCATGATTGTAGCAACTCTTAATGTTCAGACAATGAGGAACAAGGAGACAGGCGTCTCGGTGCAGGTGGGTTTTTTATTTTCCGCACACAGACACAAACACCGCGCTTGGTAACTCAGCTCTCTCTCTCTGGTTATTGGCCACTGAAAGACACAAAAGACACACATTAGTAGGCAGCCAGCAATCAATCACAGGTGTCACTCATTACATGTACACCTGACTTCTCGCCGTTCACAGCCGATGCTCAACCATGCCCACGCTGCCACATAGATCTTACCGATTTCCCAATCCCAAAATTGTAGATTATGACCAGTAGAATAATTTGATAATTTGTAGAATTAATTTGTAAGTGTTGGGTCTTATAAATAAAACAATATATTGTCTGCATAAAGACTGATTTCATGCATTGAATGTGATTATTTCAATCCCTGTAATATTATGATTTTTTTTATTGCTACAAACAAGGAAGGGACAGTGCATAGTCCTGTATACTCTGTGAAGTATAAAACTTTGTGATGTGATCCCATTGGCGGTGAATGTGGTATTGGTGGTTTGTACAGTGTTTTTGTTTTTTTTTTTTAACACTGTCATTGTCAAAAGCCCAATTTATGAAGGATTGCCAATAAAATATTCCAGTTCCCTCTTTCAAAAGCCTTTTCTGCATCTAGAGATGTGATTACAGTTTTTGTCCTTTCCTATTTGAGATGTTTATTAAATTACATGGTCTACATTTGTTGGATGAGTGTCTACCTTTGATAAAATATTCATTTTCTGTAAGTGGTTTATCCAATGTCTTTACTTGGTCATTGGCCAATTCTGGAAGGTCATTGTTTTCCAGGAACTGTTTTATGTTTTTTTAAGTTAGGGTCATGGTCTGTAGTGTATAATTTAGTATAAAATGCTTGAAATGTATTATTTATGTTGAGTGGTGAGTGCATTGTTTTTAATTTAGTGTTTTTAATTGCTGGCATTAGTTTTTTTAGTTTCATTTTATGAGGTTTGCCAAATCTTTCCCTGATTTATTGTTATATATGAAATGATTGTATCTGTAGCATGAATTGTGTCTTTTTATTAATTATATCATTTAGTTTTGTAGTTTACTGTAGTAGGACTGCAGTTTTCTCTATTCTGTTTGAGTGTCTGGTGGGGTTATTTGGATAACTTTCATTGATTTTTTTTTACATTCTGTTTCAAGATGTGTTTCTTTTTCTTTTTCTTTCTTCTTCTTGATTGTTGAATATTATAGTACTGTTCTGCATGTCTCCCAAAGTAAGGTGGGTGAGATTTCTGGTGAGTTGTTTGTTTGTAAGATGTTGGTCCATTCATTTTTTATGTATACTTCAAAAAGCATATAAGGCAGACATGAGGAATCAGATGAACCCAAGTAGTTGGAAGATATGTTACTATATTGTGTAATAATGTTTCCACAAGTCAAATAGTGTTGAATGCAGGAAGTAGGTAAAGAGGAGTTACAATGTCTATAAGCTCCAGAAGCTGAAAATGATGAGTGGTCAATACTGTTGTCTGCCTTGCATGCATTTATCTGTGTTTAACTGTATTTGAGGCATATAGCAATAGTAACAGATATTCTTTGTCAACTTGAGAGCATTCAATGCTTCCATTTTGCCTTTTAGACATCTTTAATTGGATAACAGTCTATTAGTAATATATCCAGGTTATCTTAATCTCCTCTTCACCTACTTCAATACATCCATTATTAGTTAACAGTCTCTCAAATAATACTAGCTGCATATTGTAGTAGAGTTCATGGAAATCAGCTGTGGCTTTAGCAGGAATTGCACTTCGTTTGAAGAAATGCTGCCCTTCAGTCCTTGTTTAGTGACAGAACCACTTTTGTGTGTTTAAAAGTGGCAGGCATTAGTGTGAGGACTATAATTTGATGAGCATCTCAGCTATTTATGTGATCAGCTTGAGAGGTAACATATAATTGTAACTTTTAATTTTAAATTTTAGCCATTTTAGTGATACACTGCATAAGAAATATACACTGTGTGACATTGGCGGGCCAGCGACCCTCGCGTACAACTTCATAAGCGCTTCTTGCCATGCTGCCAGAGTGGTGTTGAAAGGACAGTGCCCCATTCTCCCCTTGGCAGCGTTGCTGAAAAGACAGCGCCACTCAAACACCTCTGTTGAAAAACACAGTGCACATGGCAGAGGGGCAGGGAAAACTAATCAGGTGCACCTGGAGCTCACTAATCAGTGCTCCAGCTCACCCTCTACAAGGCACAGGGAGGATATAAAAGGACGCTGCTCCGTCAGATGGGTGAGTATGAGGATGGTAAAAGGAAATAATGAATCTGTTCTGCTCTTTCTGCCTGCCAACCGATTCCAGCTCCAACAGAGCTCACAGGCGTACTGATGTAAGCAGTTATTGTCCATGACACCTCCCCTGAGCGGCAGCCCTTAACCAGTTTCCAAGGGATGTTCGTCCACTTGGGCATGAAGATTCCACAGCACCTCACACACTCACTCCCTTTACCCCACACCTTGCCATGTTTGCAAACAAAAGAGCATCTTTTTTCTTACACCTAACCCCAGTCTCCTGTCTGAACCTGAACACTAGGGGGTGCCACACTGGTGGAGAATGTGGGCAGAAGATGCAGATCCAGACACAACCCCCTGTCCCGTCCTGGACCCAGTAGCATCTCCTCGAGGTCTTTCACCAGCAGTCACAGCTCTCCCAGGAGAAGGTATGGGGCCTCACGGTGGCACGCGGCAACCCAGGAGCTGCTGTCGCTCAGACAAGTCATGCCAGCTGCAATGGTATCCCTGCCCAACCTGGGCCAGGACACCCAACGTCTGTGCACAAAGCTGACCGCTGATGATGACATCGAGGCATTCTTGGGCATATTTGAGAGGGTCCCTACTTCAGTGGGATGGGCCCTATGGGACTGGTCCCACACCTTGGCTCCTCTGCTCACTGGGAAGCACACTGGGCCTACTACACACTCTCCGATGAAGAGCTGACAACTACACCACCATCAAGGGAGAGGTTCTGGCCCATTGCAAGCTCTCCTCCACTTGAGCCACCTCTGAGTTCCGCCTCTGGGCCTATCAACCTGGCCAGGAACCATGGGGACAGATGGAAGTGCTCCTGTGCATCGGCTAAAGGTGGTTCCAGCCAGATCAGCTGTTCCTGTCAGAGACAGTGGAATGCGTCACCCTTGACAAGTTCCTAAGGGCCCTCCCCAGAGAAAAAAGAAAAGCTGTAGGGACAAAAGCAGCAAAGACTCCCAAGGTCATGGTCACTGCACTTGAGTGTGCCCATGCTCAAAACTGGGAGGGGTCAGAGACAGTCATGAGATCATGACGTCCACCAAGAGCTCTGCCACCACCCCAGTGCAGCCCATGGGACACTGAGAGGGACACAGACACAGCAACAACCCAAGCCTACACCTTCAGAAGAGCCCATGCCCGCCTAAACCAACAGGGCCTCTCTTTTCAAGATCCACAAGCCTTGGTTAGCTGGCTGCATGATGTCCTCCACGCCAGCACCCCTGCCGTTACTCTACGACTAAATGGGAAGCCAGTCCCAGCCCTGTTGGGCTCGGGAAGTGCCATCACTATAGCTCATCCATCAGCTCTGCCCACTGCTGTCAAACCCAGTGGAAGCCTGGCAGTTACATGTGTCCACAGGGATGTGAAGGAGGTCCCCACCACTGAGGTGCAGGTGGGCAGCCACAGAGGTGAGTGGTCACTAACCATTGGTCTTGTCCCAGATCTGTCTGTGTCCTTGGTCGTAGGAAGAGACTGGCTGGGGTTCTACCATCCAGCACCCGAGAGCAGAGGACGGGCCCCCTGGAGGTGCAGGCATCAGCACTGAGCTCCAGCCCCTGTGTGTGCCACCCTCCTTGCCAGGGAAGAGGAGGCAGATGCCAAGGCCAGGTCAGGAGGTGAGTACAACTCCCCCCCCAACCATCTCTCCATTGTGTGTAACCAGGTTATCTGAGAGGGGAACTTCAGCAGGGAGCAGAAGGGAGACAACCAGCTGAAGCACTGCTGGGGCCAGGTGCTATAAATTGAGAACACGAACTCTATCCAGGTGCTTCCCGTGGCCTACTTCCTTGCCAAAATGGATTGCTCTACTACCATTGCAACTGCTGCGGTGAATCCTGCGATCTCCTCATCCTGCCCTGCATGAAGATTGACATCGTCATGTACCTGGCCACACCCGCCTGCTAGGTGGCCACCTGGGACCCCTGAATACCTTGGAGAAGATTCAGGACCAGTTTCACTGGCCAGGGATGGTGGCAGAGGTACGCAACTTCTGCCAAAGATGTCCCCAATGTCAGAAGATGACTCCCTTTAAACCGGCCCCAGCACTTCTCATTCCCCTGCCCATCATTGGGGTCCCGTTTGAGCGTGTGGTTATAGGCCTGGTAGGGCCATTCCCAAAATCTGCCCATGGCTACAAGTACATATTGGTGGTAGTGGACTACACCATGCGTTAGCCTGAGGCCACCCCCCTCTGCAAGACCACTTCCAAGAACATTGCACATGAGCTCATGGTCCTCTTCAGCTGAGTGGGAATCCCGAAGGACTTGCACACTGACCAAGGCACCCCATTCATGTCTATGCTGATGCTAGACTTATGTCAGCTGCTGCCGGTAAAACATCTGAAAACCTCCGTTTACCCCGCCTAAACAGATGGACTCATTGAGAGGTTCAATCAGACCCTGAAAAAGATGCTGCAATGAGTGGTGGATGAAGACCGCTGCAACTGGGATCTGCTCTTACTATATGCTCTTTGCTATTCAAGAAACCCCCAGGCCTCTATTGGCTTCATCCCATTTGAACTTGTGTTCGGACAGAGACCCAGGGGCATACTTGACATGGCCAAAGAATCCTGGGAGGAGGAACCCTCACCATTCTGCTCAGTCATCGACTACGTGCAGGACTTGCAGGAGTGAATCGGGTGGGTGGCCCCAATCATGGAGCACCTGCAGGTGGGCCAGAGAGAACAACAACAGGCCTACAACTGCCTCAGCTTAGCCCCGGGAATTCCAACCTGGGGACCACATGCTCCTCCTTCTGCCCAGCAGCACATGCAAATTTCTGACCTGCTGGCAAGGTCCCTACACCATCACAGAGAGAGTAGGCCCAGTGAACTACCACCTGCAGCATCCAGGTAAGAAAGCCACTGACAAACTATACCATGTGAACATCTTGTAAAAATGGATTGAACCAGTGCTGGCACTCTCAGCCCTCTGTAGCCTTGACACAGGCACCCCAAATAGAGAGCGAGTCCATCAGGGAGAGGAACTCACACTAATACAGAGACAAGAGCTTAAGGAGCTGGAGGACCAGTTTGAGAATGTGTTCTCAGTGGAACCTGGGCAGACACACATTCTCCAGCACAAGATCAAAACACCTCCAAGAGTAGTAATCTGCCAAAGACCCTGTTGAGTCCCCAAGGCCTGCCATCAGGCTATAGAGGCAGAAGTAGCCCGCATCCAGGCTGGGGTCATCAAGGAGTCCACCAGCCCTTGGTCCAGCCCCATTGTCACACTCCCCAAGCCCGACGGAAGTCTGCAGCTGTGTAACGACTTCAGAAAACTGAACCATATCTCAGAGTTCGATATCTACCCCATGCCCCAAGTGGATGCCCTCTTTGAGTGCCTAGGGAGAACCCGATTTATCTCCACCCTTGACCTCACCAAAGGCTACTGGCAAGTTGCCCTCACCCCCATATACTAGTATAGACCCAAAATAGCACCACCACAGGTTACTGACAGTACTGGGTTCTCCCCTTTGGCCTGTAACTAGGAAAGGAGAGCCGGATAGAGTACAATGGACTATGGAAGCTGAACAAGCCTTCCAACACTGAATATGACCCTCAGAAGCTCTCCGGTGCTCAGAAACCCAGACTTCTCCCAACCTTTCCTAGTGCACACTGATGCATCCAAGATTGGCCTGGGCACAGTCCTCTCCCAAGAGTTCGACAGGGAAGAGCATCCAATCATCTATGTGAGTAGAAAAATGACCCCCTCTGAACGTCAGCATGCCGCCGTGGAATGAGAAGCCCTTGCCATCAAATGGGCCATAGAAGAATTGCAATATTATCACACTGGCCATCATTTCACTTGCATTACAGATCACACCCCCTACAGTGGATGGCTAAAGCTAAGGACACCAACAGCAGAATAACTTGGTAGTTTCTTTCCCTGCAGGACTTCTCGTTCCAGGTCCAACATTGAGTGGGGTTCCACCACAGAAACACTGACAGCCTCTCTACTAGGGATGTGCTCTGGGCCCAGTCTCCCACACTAGCTCGGTGCTCGGTGACATCAGCGGGCCGGCGGCCCTTGCGCACAACTTCACAAGCACTCCTCGCCACGCTGTCAGAGTGGTGCTGAAAGGAAACACCCCATTCTCCCCTTGGCAGTGGTGCTGAAAAGACAGCACTGCTCCATCACCACTGTTGACAAACACAGTGCACATGGCAGAAGGGCGGGGAAAACTAATCCAGCACGGCTGAAGCTCACTAATCGGCTCTCCCGCTCAACCTCTACGAGGCACAGGGAGGATAAGGACACTGCTCTGTCAGATGGGTGAGTTGGAGGATGGTGAGAGGAAGTAATGAATCTGTGCTCTCTGCTCTCTCTTTCTGTCAACAGATTCCAGCTCCGACAGTGCTCACCAGTGCACCGATGGAAGTGGTTCTCCTACATGACACCTCCCCTGACTAGCGGCCCCTCAGCAGTCTCCAAGGGACATTCCTCCATTTGGGCACGAAGATTCCACAGCACCTCACACCCTCATTCCCTTTTCCCCACACCTTGCCATGTTTGCAAATAAAAGAGCAGCTTTTTTCTTACACCTAACCCCAGTTTCCTGCATCTGTGTCTGAGCCTGAACACTAGGAGGTGCTATAACTGCAAAAGACCACATGACTGGGTTGTAATCAAAGGTTAAATTAGAATTTAGAAGTTGAGGAAGCCCTACATATTCCACTGGTCCCAACATTGTGGGAACAGTACAGTTCAATTGATGAGTATTTTATGGACATCCTCACAATGATATTATAGAAATGTAGTTTCAACAAACTGCAAATACCAAACTGTTTAAGTAAAAAAACAATTGGATGGTCAAACCTAAAACAGTTTTCAGTATTCTTTATTTAAACATCTTCTTATAGTTTTCTGACAAAGAACAAGTGATGCAATAAAGCCATTAAATTAGCAAAATCAACATTTTTTTGTTTTAATGATTGTGTATATATGCAGAACGTAGCAGTTTACTTGATTGCGGAAATACATTTTACAATGCTGAAATTCCACTATAAAGAAATGAAAATCTATATTATGTAATCTTTATTATTACCAACATTATGCCATACTATGATTTATACGTCCATCAGCTCATAGCACCACACAGCTCTACTTGCTGTTCACATAAACCAAAGGTGCAGGGGCTCCACTTCTTTGTGATTCCAGTTAATTTAACCCTGGCTATTATGCATTATACCTTGTCTAATTTTGTGAGAGAGGCAGAAGGTCGATGAGCAGTTAGCCTGGTCATGAAGCAACAGTCTATGACTAATAAATCCTTACAGTGACTGCCATCTAATGAATTAAAATCACTACCTAATTGGAATTGATTGTCTACACTAAAAAAAAAGATCTTCTGGGAAAAAGTAATAGTTATTTTTCTTTCACCTGTTTTATCTCAAGCCAAAGTGACCTTCTGGTTTTTGTTGCTTTCATCCTCTTAGCTCTGTCATTGCAGAATAAATTACATAAGGAAAAGGTATTACAGCCTCATTCTTCTTGCTCTCCTGGGCTTAAAAGCATTTATTCCAGGGCACAAAAAAGCTCTAGTGGAGTAAAGCACAGCTTTTATTTTTTACATGTGGCATGTCACTGGCATCTATAGGCCTTGTAATTGAGTCACTCAGGTACATTGCAATTAATTAAACAGTTTAACCAAGCACTTACCCAGTCCAGCTGCAACACTAGGCTTCCAAGGTGGTTCATTGAAAAGTTACACAAAAGTGAGTCATTTCCCCCATAAATGCACAAGGTGAAAATATTTCACAGCAGAAGTCAATATATGGACCATAGTTTAGATGGTGTTTATCTGAGGAGTGGAGGAGTTGATTTAAGAGCTACACACTCAATCATTTTTCTCCAATATGGCTATGCTTGCACTTTGGCTATGCTGTTTTGAAAGTATTTGATTCACATTTGGCCTAATGGCCTAATGAAGATTATGTATCTATCTACTGTATCTATCTACCTAAAGTCTCAGGCATATCTAAAGAAATTCTGTAAAGAAAAGGCTCCAAAAAGACACGGATAGTCCACATTCCCTCACTGATAAACATCAGGTAATTATCTAAGCAGTCAATACAGAAAAGCTGAACAAGAGACTGAGTTAGGTCTTTGCAAGTACTCAACTAATTTCTTGAATGTCAATTCAAACATGAAACACCCTCAGTAACCTTTCCAGGCATGTTCTCTTCTTTACATGGCATTTTTATGTTTGAAGATATTTGAAATTGTTTGACCAATGTTACTATGCCTATATGCATTATTATATTATAATTGGTATTATTGTGTATGTATTACTATTCATATTGTAAGTTGGCCTTTGTCAGCTTTTAAGATTGTAGTTTGACTGACTGCTTTGTGACTAGAGTTTTTAGCACTACTGAGTATAAGCACTTGCTTACTAATTTCTACATGTGTTTCTGGTCAGTTGGTAAAACTGTGGCATTTGTATCACTGTTCACTCTTCAGCTCCTTTGTCAGTCTATCTGGGTTGTACTGTTTCACTTATTGGTTAAAATGTAACTTGTGCCAAACTGATAAATGTAAACGTTTTGTACTGGGATCTGCTCTCTGGGAAATTTTGAATATTTTGAACAGCAATGGTTATATTAAATTAAATTAAATTTTTATTTGTATAGTGCTTTTAACAGTGGACATTTTCACAAAGCAGCTTCATAGAAATATATAAATTCTGAATCTAAATTTTAAATTTAGAAATTTAAATTTAATTATAAATCTTGTATTTACTCTTTTATAAAACCATTAGCTCCTTTTGCTAGAAACACACAAAGAGGCACAATCAGTAAATGCTTTGTTCTAAAAACAATGCTTTCTCATAATTAATTTGACTTTTATTTGTAACCTGCCATTACAACTACCCTATACATACACTAAGTCTGCATAACCTTTTTTTTATTTTTTATTTTTTTATTTTACTCCAATTTCCTCACTAATTTAGATATGGCCAATTCCCACCCACCAGACAGGTCTCCCCTACCACACAACAGCTACTAACCAGGGAGGACAAAGGCTATCCGTATGCATGAGCTCACAGATGCCCATGATTGGCTAGCATCACTGTAATTGGCAGGGGTAAATTACGATTACAATTACCCCTTCCTCCCTAAGAGCACAGGTCAATTTTGCTCTCTTGGGCTCCCAGTCATATGGCTGTGGCATCATCGGGATTGTAACCAGCGATCTCTGGATGATAGGGCAAACACTGTTCTGTTGAGCCACTTGGGATCCCCTGCATACCCTTTTTAATGAAATGAGTAGGATAAAGAAATTTAATTTAGCAACAATACATTTGGTGTATATTAATATATGAATATTTAAAAAAAAACAACCAAAAATGAAATAATAAAATTGTTTCTGAATGAGATAAATATTCTCTAATAACTTTTTAGCTGCCTTCAAACTATTCCATTTCCACTGAACTGTTTTAGACCCTCTCAGCTGTAATATTTTTGTGTTTATTTTGCTGTATGTTTTAGATTGTTGTTGTGTTGAAGGTTATGCCCATACATGTTTAACACCGTGGAAAACAATATATAATATGCATAATATAGTGGTACATTTTCATTTTCTCCATTTGAAAACCAGGGGAATGTGAACATTTGCCTGCAGCTGTAATGTATACAATTTATGTTTCTGTAATAACTAATGTCTGAGCCATATGGTTTCTATTAGATACACACAAATAAAGGGACTGAATACAAATTTCTATTGAGGTGAGGGAAGCTTGGCAGTATTTCTTAATTTTGCCTGCAGTATTTACCTTTAGGACTGTGGAAACAGCTGAACACATAAGTAGCTTTAATCAATGTATTGCTTGTGCAATAAAACATGGAATTTCTAATATGATAAGGGAAATTTAGAAAAAATTGCAGCTGCAAGCAAATGCAATTGCGTTTTCATTCTCACACTCACTGAACTGTCCATCCATCTGCTTATGCTCATGCCTGTAGATTTATACTGTTTACATATGAGTTGATTGATTGTCTTTCCTTCACAGTTAAGTCCCTCTGCTTATTAAATCCTAATTTCTCTTTCCATTTGATTTCTAGATTTTATTTCTTATGTCCTGAATCTAATTAATAAGCATCAGGCCTTTGTCAGTATAGCAAATCTGCATTCTCTTAACTCCTCAAACTTTCCACAAATTATTTAATTATTCATCTAAAGGCATATTCAGTAATTACTATCAATTATTTAGTAGTAACAGTGAAATTAAGGTGTAGTTTTGGGAGTCAGGAATATAAATCTGATGTGTCCTGGAAATATAAGGGGATAAAAAAGAAAATTGTTACACTCATATATCTGTGTGTACAAATTTAAGTTTCGTGTTTGTGCATTTGTGTGTGTATTTTTGTTGCCTTGCTTCTCATGCCACATTCAGTTATAACCTACATGAAAAGTGAGTTTGTGGGGGTATTAAAATATTAAACAATGCAATAAAATCTCCTACAAATGAAAATTTACCTTTCTTGAATAACTAATAAAGTCAGAGCCAATAAAAGGAAACTGTATTTTTTCAAGTGGGAGCAGCCACTCAGTGCCAGTGTTAATTTTGACAAGAATTTTAAATTTAGTTTTAGTCTTAGTTGCTTACTGAAAATTGTAGCTACATTTTAGTTGCATTTTAGTCTTTTTTGTTGTTTTGTTTTAGTCAAGATTTAGTCAGTGGAACTCAGTTTTAATTTTAGTCTACTTTTAGTCAGTTTTAGTCATAATTTTCTCAGACAGTGTCATGATACAATTCTTGTTGTAAAACGTGCCCTGTAGCTTGTGCAGGAGGAGAATTGTCGGATGTTTTTATTTTTTTGTACGTGACTTGTTGCTATGCAGAAGTTATGTGGAGTTAGCCACAACTCTGTTACTGTTTTGCTAGTTATCGATGGCATAAGATGGCATTTTGTACACTGTGATGGTGATGACCACTATTTTCATATAAAGATGTTACGTTGTTCAGACCAATGCCGTGTGTGTATCCTGACTCATATACCTGTTAGAATCCATGAGCACTGTGAAAGTCCTGCGAGCGGCTAAGCGAGCAAGCCTAGCAAGCCAGATTCGCCTAGCAAGCCAGATTCCCCTAGCAAGCCAGACTCCTGGCTGCTGTTCTCTGTAATTATTGAAGTCATCTTCAATAATTACAGAGAGCAGCAGCCAGGAGTAACATCAGCATCTTAAAAACTGTGCAAACCTAACACCTGCAGACAGTCCTGAGAGTAAAATGAATGCAGTCTAGAGTATATAATTGTAAGACAAAATTGTCTTACAATTTTGTCTGCAATATATGTTATCCAAATGTATACATGTACATAATAATTGAAAAGGTAGTAGATTTATAAATTGTGGCAGTAATTTCTTTAACGTTAAACTAAACTTTGCTTAACTACAAAATTTATCAGGGCATGTTTGGTATCATTCTAATCCATGTTTCCTGGTGAACAATGTGGTGACATTATAATTATCATATAAGTTTAGGAAATCACATTTACAGTATATGGCTTTATATTTTATATTGTGTGAGTAATTTCCCCCACATTTACATACTGGGGCCAACTAGCCTATGCCAGAAAATTCTTCCCATTGTTATACAAAACTCAGTCTCCAGAACCTAGTTAACACATAACTAATGTGTTATCCCACATGATGGGATTATTTGTCTGGGGAACACCCAACAAGCAAATGCATTGTGTCTCTTCCATTTGATGACCTGCTCACTTCAAAGAGGTTCAGGGGTATAAAAGAGTATGCATGACTCAATACTTTATGTGTTTTACCATCATGCATTGAGAGGTATTTTTACATCAATGCTCCACAGATGCTTTTGACCATCATGCATCCTATGCCTGTAGCTCTGTAAGAGTTATTGTGTATATTGTGTATTTGTATTTTGTATAATAAACCCATTGATTACTTTATCTCTATTTACTCAGTAGTTCTTCTGTAAGCACGTATACGAATTCATATGATTATCAGAAACAGTTTTCTGACCTATTGTACTATAGTACATTTAGACTAAAGTAGTTAAAATTGTCACATAAGACTGTCTCTCGGTAAAACAGCATTTAGGCCTATCAAAGTGGTAAATGTTAACCACACTCAGTAAGCTTATGGTTGAGGCTAAAATGACAATCTTTATTTAAAGGTTTTAATATGTTAGACATGTTTAAAAAGTGACCTCTGACAAGCTAAAGTAAAAGGCTTTGCAAGTTTATAGGCCTCTGACAAGTAAATAGGAAAGACCAAGCTTGCATGTCGATAGAAACCTCTGAGCTAATGGGATAATTGTTTAGTAAATAGGCTATATAAAAGCCTCCGACATACGAGCATCATTTTATAATGAAAGCTTAGTATGAAACTGTTGTAAGTTAAACGTTATAGCAACATTGAATTAATATACTTCTAGTAATAACAAGAAGATACATTCTTTGGAGTCAGGTAATTAATTAAACTTACTGGAGTCAGATATTTATTGGAGTCAGATATTTTTATCATAAAGGTAAAACATGCATTTACCTTCGTCCCTATATTTAGTCCTTGGTTATAGGAGAGCAGCAGGCTAATAACACTATATTTTAGTCCTACAAAAGGCAATAAATATTATGCTGACTGGGCTGGAGTATCCTCTGCCCTGCACCTACTGTACATTCTGTGTCATCAAACTAGTCTTTTTAAGCTTTCTCAAGAGAATTTTCAGTCTTCCTGTACCTCTAGTATAATCTTGAAAATGTTTCTACTGTCATCCACTAGATTTTTTGACCAGTCCTGAACATCTTGGAGATTAGATGACAAGTTCAGTCACTTTGACACACTCCTAGAAGAAATACAGCAAGGAAATTAAAGGCAACAATAACACAAAAGATTACATGTATTAAAGCAAAGGTGGTGGGTAAAAGGCAGATAAAAAATTTCTCTTTGAGTGCTAGCAAGAGATAGTTAGAATTTCTCTGAAGATTCATTTTCATCTCCCCCAGTGAAGAATTATTATACTATATCTCTCTTTAAAGACCATGTGGTGGCTTTGAGTGATTTGCTATAAGGGACATAGTAATATACAACACCAAATCAGAAAAAGTTGGGATGGTATGTTGAAATTGAAATTAAAACT
>JAOTRR010000033.1:1217069-1228878 GCA_028570945.1 Gogo arcuatus
GGAATCGAACCGGCGACCATTCAGGCCCAAGGCTGCTTCTCTAGCCTTCAGGCCATGGTCAATTGTCAGATTAGGTCAGCTGGCTACTCTATATTGCCCATAGGTGTGAGTATGAATCTTTTTTCATCTCTGTGTTAGCAATAGATTGGTGGCCTGCCCAGTGTATACCCTGTCAGTCTTATGCTGAGTAGGTTCCTCATGACATTTTGGTACCAACCCTGGAGGTCAGGAGAGGTGAAGCAGAATGCTAGTTACATATGTAACTGTGGCTCTGTGAACACCCGATAATGCCAGGGTTGCCTGTCATGTTGAACAAGTGCAAACTTGGCAAGAACTTGCCACAGAGAGGTAGCAGTTGACATTAGTATTTCAGAATAAATTAGTACATCGTACAGTCACCTTGTAACTTTGTGATATGGTTAAGATGAATGAAGGAATGAAATGTAGTCCCAATAGTAGAGGTGCATATACACCAATTGCACCCCCTATAAAACTGTGTATACATACAACATGTCAAACCTTGAAGTGCAAGGGCTACAACAGCAGAAAACTACACTGGGTTCCACTCCTGTCAGCCAAGAACAAGAATCTGAAGCTACAGTGGGCACAGGCTTACTGAAAGAGTTGGACAGTTGAAGACTGGAAAAACGTTGCCTGATCTGATCAATCTCGAATTCTTATGCAACATACAGTAGGGTCAAATTTTGGCATCAACGGAATCAAACCTTTCTTGTTTCAACAGTTCAGGCTGGTGATGGTGGTGTAGTGGTGTGCCATGTCATCCATCACAAGCTGTAATGAAACTGGTTCTATGAACATGACAATAAAAATTTACATGTACTTCCCCAGTCACCAGATCTGAGAGGGTCCTCGCTGGAGCCTGTGGGATGGGGCGGGTCAGGATGTGGACTTAATGAGATGTCACACACTTACCATATAAGGACAATTACAGAATACACCCTAACCATAACCCTTGTACGTCACAGTCCCCATATATGGTGTGTACAACATCTCGCTCCACCCACATCCCTTCCTCGCCCCATCCTGCAGGCTGCAGTGATGGGTACTTAGATCTGAATCCCATACAGCACCTTTGGGGTATGGTAGAATGTGAGATTTGTAGCATATGCAGCTGACCAATCTGCAGCAAATATGTGATACTTTCATGTCAACATGGACTAAAATCTCAAAGAAATGTTTCCAACACTTTGTGGAATCCACACCATGGTTTAGGCTGTTCTGGAAGCAAAGGGCAGTCCTACCCAGTATTAGTATGGTGTTCCTAATAATAATAATAAGAAGCAGCCTTTATTTTTGTCACATGTACACTAAAGCACAGCGAAATTCCTCATCTGCATTTAACCCATTTGAAGCAGTGAACAGATGCTTGCAAGTGAGCAATGAGCGCACACGCACTTACCCAGAGTAGTCGGCAGCTCTGCTACAGCACCCAGGGAGCAGTTGTGGGTTAGGTGCCTTGCTCAAGGGCACTTCAGCTATGAAGTGCTGTTCATTCACTACCCCCTTTTTTCATGTGCTTTTGCATTTACATTTTTCCTACTGGTCTAGGAAATCGAACCCAAGGCTGCTCCTCTAACCTTTAGGCCATGGCTGCCCCTAAATTAGTCATTAAAGAAGTAAACAAGTCATTGAGTCATAGAATGCAGTCGCGGTGGTTGTCAGATCATTTTCCCTAAAATGTTAAAACGTTAGCCAAGTTCTCTTGAAACCTTTATATAATATTTTAACAATAATTAGAATAGTGACGCATGCAGTGCTGTGTTGACGTGTTTTTCCCCCCTGCTCATTGGCGCCCTCTGGTGCTGACTTACAGCAGCAACCTGTTCATGTCTAGCTTTGTGTTGATCGTACAGCAGTCCGCTGCTCTCCGTCTTTGTCTTCAAGGCAAGTGCGCGCTCTGCCTTGAATGTAACGCTAGCTAGTTTTTATTTCTAATCGACTATTTTGAGCCATCTGTTTAAAGACTGTTAAACGATCAGAAGAACTCAAAGATGGTTTTAGTACATGTTGGATACCTGGTTCTACCCGTTTTCGGCTCAATAAGAAATAGAGGTATTTATTACATTTACTTGTCTTAAACCATTAACATTAGCTGTGTACGAAATCTTCCAAAAATACCACTTGCTTGCTAACATAGCTAGCTACGACCACTTCCCTAGATAAATCATACGTCGACTCAGGTTGTAAGCTAGCGATAAACACATTCGTCGTGGCTGTTTGCCCTCCTTGCTGGCTAGTAAGCAAGCGAAGCGACAAGGGAGGATTTCAAATCGTTGCATGACCGATTTCTGTTTTAGGGCAAGCTAATCTGTTAGCTAGTCAGCTAGCAGCTGAATGTTTTCGAAAACATATTGTAAATTGGGGGTATTTTGTCTTCAGTAGCTATATGTTTTGTGTATTTCAGTGGTCTTCAATTTACTCTAAGTGTTAATGTCCGTCCGCGGCTAGGTAGTTAGCTAGAGCCGCTAATAGACAACGAAGGCCTGAAATAGTAACTAAGGCATTTGATTAATGTGCAGTTTGGTGTAGCTAATAATGTCTCTTATATTACACGTCAGTCCATTTGTGCAAGCGTACAAATATTAATAGCTCCTTAACAGTGTGTGACCAGTTAAAATGTGTTTGAGGGATCAGCATTCAAGCTGCAATCTTTGTGATGGCCGTTAATCAGCTAGTGAGTACCTAGCTGATTAGTTAGTTTTTTGCAGCAAAAACTACAAACATTAACTAACTGAGGTCCGGCTTCCAGGAAGTGTTTAACCACAGTGGCACTTGGTTATTGACTGCTAATACCATATTTATTCCTATGCTTGCATTTTAGTACGGGTCTCACAGGGTGAGACATCCACTACCTAGCTATCTAGCTAACTATGCTTAGCTTGCTCACATCGTCTACTAGCTGCCCGACTGACTAGCTAGCTGGTTAACTTAAGCTAGCGTGGCACTGATTTTTTTTTTTTTTTCTCCATGGAGTGGCATCAACGATTTCATTGTGCTTTTATTTCTGTTTCTTATTTCCTGTCTCATAGTATCGAGGCTGGCTCTACATTCTGCATTATCCGATCTTTGTCGTCCCCCCTCCATTGTGTAGCTAATGATCATCTGCTGCTGTGTGGTGTGGCCTCTGCCTGTTCTCTGCATTTAGCTGTTTTGTGATCCCCCTTCTTCATTTCCTCTTTCCATCCGAAGACGACATTGGTATTTGAACACTCAAGAACAGTGCTCCCTTATGTTAAAGACTAAAAATAACATTGAGCTAAAATGTGTTTCTCTATGTTAAGTTGACATAGTTAACCCGTATACAGTAGCTTTAGAGAAGTTGACTCATGTACATCCCTTCCAGCCTTGGTAGTCAACATGTGTAAATTCCTGTAAAGTGGATGCATTTTGCAGTTCATATTTCTTAAACGAAGAAAGCATCATGCCCTTCGTACTAGCAAAGGTGCATTGTATCCATCCAATGTGTTGGCTACGTATGTAATTTTTTGCAATAAGGCATATTTATAATTATTTTACTCCCTGTATCACAGGTTCCCAACCTTGGTCCTGGAGTACCTCCTGTCCTGCACATTTTAGTGTTTTCCCTGCTCCCAACACACCTGATTCAACTAATCTGGTAATTGAAGTGGGTGTGTTAGAGCAGGGAAAACACAAAAAATGTGCAGGACAGGGTTGCTCCAGGACCAGGGTTGGGAACCTGTGCCCTGTATGGCAGTGAAGCAATATGATGTTAAATAAGTCTATAATGAACAAGAAATAAAACATGCTATGCAATGTAACAGCCACACAAATGTTACACTGCACCTGTGTTGATCACCCAGACCTGTGCCACATGGCTTTAACAACTGCCTAAATAAGGCTCATCAATACACACAGCATAAAAATTATGCTAATTAATTGACTTGATCTCTGCACTAACAAATTCCAAAATGCTATCCATTTCACAGGGATGTTTAATTTCCTGCACTGCTACAAATATCCTCTATTAGAGTGAAAATGTCTATTGTTTGGTTGTGGTTTCTCTACCTTTTGTTCTGGTAATAGACTTCAATGCATGAATCACATTATTCATATTATTTTTATTTAACATTGATTAGACTCCAATGTAATCTTTCTGTAGAAAAGATGTACCCTGCTGTACTGTAATGTGCTGTAGCCAACACATCTGCTCATTGGATGCTGCTTTTGTTCTGTTTAACCCTGTACGGAGCATGGTGGGCCTTGCCTTTGGTCAGTGTTGTTTTATTTGTTGCATGGTATTATTATTATTATTATTATGACACAAATCCACCTATACTAATATTTTTCAATAAAGAATATAGTATTTTTCCTAACTTCCAGTGTGCTTCTTGCTGATTTCCATTTATTGCCCACTCCCCACCTCCTCCCTCCTGCTGTGACAAAGATAGATTCCTTGCTTTCTTCATCATGAGAGCTCAATGAGTTTATATTTGGCCATTTATGTTGATTATTTAGGCACTTGAAGGTGCAGTGGGAACTCAGTGGTCCTTTAGACGGCACATTATTAGTGTTTCAAAGATATTAGGAAATTAATTCACTACTGCCTTGCATTGTATTGTAAATAGATTTATTTTTATTTTTTTTTTGAAATTGCAAACCTTAGAATTTTTACATGGTGTTGGTTATGAACATTTAAAACGGCACCTTTAAGTCTTTTCTTAGTCAATGATCCTGACACAATGTACATATCCCTATGCTGTGGTGTGTGGAGGTATCCAAACATTCCATCACTGTGATTGATTATTCTTTCTTCCACTAACATCTGGAAGACATTTTGGCAGTAGGGGGGGTATTTCTTCACACATGTAATAAATATCAAACAAACTTGAGTCTCAGATTTTTAAATAAAGAATTTAATTTACCAGAGGACCTAATTTTATTAAACACTTAAAATGAACATAGGATAAAATCTTTATAATACAACAAGGTTTCAGTCATTCAAGTTGTAAATAGGGTTTTTTAACCTTCTCATATTTTGGCTTTGACCCAACAGAAGCAATATCAATAAACCCATGGTGTTTCAGACTTAAAGTATCTAATTTGGAGTCAAAATCTCATTACTTAGGATGAGCAGTTTGATTAAAATTACATTTCGGATGTTCTCAAGGTAGTGCTTATAATCCTAAGAATAGGTACAGGTAATCAACTGTTTATATGCCTAGGTTACCTAATCCAGATGTCCTTGTAGATGGCACAAAGCAGAAATAATTACTGGTTGTAAAATCCCAAAGAGCTGGTGAACAACCAAGGGAGATTATTTTCAATGAACAGAAAGCATGGCATATTGTGCTAAAAGTCCTAGATGTTCACAAATATGCGGGGAATTATAAATCCTTTTGAGTGTACAGGAAGCTCCATAATAAGCTGGAGGAAAACAGAGTTTCTCATGCTTTTGTACTTAATTGTAGACGTATTCTCCATGTGGCATTCACCCTTTTTACATCATTATGGAAGATGCTTAGGAATGTTTAGCCACATGTCTTGTCTAGGTCCATGATTGTTACTTTTTTTTTAATTTCATGTCCGTTCAATTAAGAACTTTTTTCCCCACATGCACTCAGAACAAGTCATTAAATAATGCTCACTGTTATATTTCTTGTGTACATATGTAATGAGAATTTTTTGCTGTGGTATTTTCCTGCATGCTTTGCCAGGACAACTGTACAAGCCACTTAGTGAGTCCTTCATCTGAGCCAAAGCCCATAGATTTTCCAGGGTCTTTGAGACAGCAGGTGTGGCCAAGGAATTCCCTCTGAGGGGCTCAGCTAGCTGCTTGGAATAGTCAGTGAATAATAGTAAACTTGCTTGCATCTGTCGTTGAAGTGTCAGCTGCTGAGAGGTGAGAAGTGACCACGAGAGCCAAAATGAAACTACACATTACTGCTGACTGCCACCAAGATGCCCTGGTAGTATTACAAGCCAGTAAATCTGTACAAAACACTCAAACTTCACTCCGCATTCTTCAAAAGTGCAGAGACATTTGGGGAGCTTAGGAGAGGTTATTAACAAGAGTTGTACATTAATTTAAAAATCAGGATCTCTATGCCCAACATTAGTTGATGTGGTGTCATTGTTCTTGCAGGATCTCAGTTTAACAGGCATCAGCATAGCCATGCTACCTCTTGCCGGCATTTCCAAGTAGGGCCCCAGGCCCAAATCTCTGTTGAATTCCCAATGCCCCATCCAGGACAATCTCAGGCGGGCATGAACCCGCACCTTGGCCCAACGCACCAGCCAGCTGCCCCGTTGCATCCTCCCCTCGGCCACATACCAGCACCACAGTTCCAGGACGTCCAAGGCCCCCCCTTCCTACCTCAGGCTTTACACCAGCAATACCTCATCCAGCAGCAGATCCTGGAGGCACAGCACAGGAGGTTCCTTCCACAGCCCAGGTCAGACAATGGCAAATCCATACTCTGATACATGTATTATGTGGATGTCATAAAATACTGACAGAAAAAACACTAAAATGACAAAACCACATAGGTAACGATTAGCTGATATCAAATCTTGGTTCTTTCAAGCAGACATGCCCAAGAGAGAACAGCACACCATCCCCAGACGATCCGTGCGCCCTACGAATACAACCCCTCCGTACATGTTCCTCCCCCTCCACCTGTGCCGCAGCAGCCACGCTATCTTGCTGAAGGAACAGACTGGTAATGTTAAAAATGCTAATTTATAAAACATGTTTTGACTACTTCAGAAAATCAGAGATTAATTGCTGTCCTTCGTAAATTATTGTAGCTCATGAATATTAATAGCTATGTTAAGTACAACAGCATACGCAGAGATGTTTCAACATAGAGTTGCTTCTCTAGCAATTATTTATTTCAATATTTATTTTATTGAAATGGTAAGTACATCTAGACTAAACAGCAAAGTTCAAATTGATCTACATGGAAATATATATTACAGTTAATAAGAATCTCATGAAAAAGGTGAATATCTGTGAACCCATGCTTGCATGGTCCTCCTTCTCAGGGACTTGAGTGTCGACCCTGGTCTACCTCATTCACACTTCCATGTCCCTCAGCTTCCGCAGCACTATCAGCACTACCTAGCCTCTCCAAGGCTGCACCACTTTCCCAGAAATGCATCCTCAGCACAAGTGGTATGTATGTCGTCCACATGTATAGTTTACAGTAAAATGATATGCATCAGTTTATGGCTGGATTATGGAATTTACCTGTTAGTTCTGTTTTGTCAGTCCAACTCATTGTCAGTGAAGTTTATCCTTTGGGTTGTATAGTATTCCATACTGAGAAGAACATACACTCACCGTCCATTTTATTAGGAACACCAACACATTCACGGTTATCTAATCAGCAAATCATGTAGCAGCAGCGCAATGCAAAAAATCATGTAGATACAGGTCAAGAGCTTCCGTTAATGTTCACATCAAACATCAGAATGAAGAAAAAGTGTGATCCCTGTGACTTTGATTGTGGCATGGATGTTGGTACCACAAGGGCTGGTTTGAGTATTTCAGAAACGGCTGATCTCCTGGGACTTTCACATACAAAATGTTCTATAGTTTACACAGAATTGTGCAAAAAACAAACAAACAAAAAAAAAATCCTGTGTGCAGAGGGTCTGCAGGCTGAAATACCTTTTTGATGAGAGAGATTAGAGGAGAATGAAAAGACTGGTTTGAGCTGACAGGAAGTCTATAGTAACTCAAATAAGCACAACCATGGTGAGCCTGTGCCCATGATAGCCTCAGATTCCTGTTATTAGCCAATGGGAGTAGAACCCAATGTGGTTTTCTGCTGTTGTAGCCCATCCATCTCAAGGTTCAATGTTTTGTGCGTGTTGAGATGCTTTTCTGCTCACTACAGTTGTAAAGATTCATTATTTGAGTTACTCTATCCTTCCTGGCAGCTCGAACCAAAATCTAGCCATTTTCCTCTGACCTCTATTGTCAACAAGGTGTTTCCACCCGCAAAACTGTCGTACACTCTTTTTTTGTTTTTGGGGTTTTTTTTGTTTTTGTTTCTCGCACAATTCTGTGTAAACTCTAGAGACTGTTGTGTGTGAAAATCCCAGGTGATCAGTAGTTTATAAAATACTCAAACTAGCCCTTCTGGTTCCATTATACATGCCACGATCAAAGCAGGGTTAATATAGTTAATGAAAACTAAGACTAAAACTAGCAGTGAAAAAATAATTGTGTTGACTGAAATAAAAATAAAAAATGTTAGTTTAAAAAAAAAAAAGAAAACTAAATAAAAACTACAATGAGCAATGCAGCAGGAACTAAAACAAAATAGAATTGCAGCTGTGCCTGAATTTTATAAAGGCCCAAGTATACTTCATGGTACATGGGTGTCTCCAGTGCATACTCGATTTTGAGAACGTGTCAGCGCACAAACTGAAAGCATGCGTGCCACCACTACTGGATCGACTGCATACTCGCTTTCACATATGCGCAGTCAATGCACACAGTCAGCGTGGACACAAAATACACTAGAACGAACACACAGTGTCAAATATTGGCGAGCTGTGGGCTCGACACAAGCCATTTTGGAAAGCTGATTTTTCAGATGACAGATAAGATAAATTGTATGTGATGATTTTCATACAGTACACGATATATCTATAACATGATAATATGTTCTTACATGGTTACCTTTATAATGATGTATACATGGAAGGAAGGGTGTAGAATAGATTTATTTAAAAGATGATGATGGATGGATGGATAGGAGGATTGAGCTCCGTAAAGTCCGTGTACAATGTTTTTATAGCTTGTGAATTCCAAATAGCCAACTGCAAATTAACTTTACTGGAGGGATTTATGCACAAATGAACAGCATGTTCAGAAAAAAAAAACAATTTCCCCTGTGTTCATATAGCTCAAAAACATAATTAAATGTTCTCATCTACGATGATAAGTCTCAGTGTCACGACAGGTATGACAGCTGACACAAGTCGCCAAGATGACAAGCCAACACCATTTATTTACAATAATTTTAAATTAAGCAATACTTAGTGACATTTAAAAATATAAATAAAGCTTATATTTGTAAGGAACAAAGGAGAATTCTTTATCAGAAAGACCTACAATAAAACACATGATAGTCTGACCTGTCATAATATCCAGTTTCATTTAGTTGAGAAAACATGGATTTCTTTCATGTTAGCTATAAACATCAAAAACATCCTCTCCAACACTCCTGTTTGACATGTTCAGAGTGATCACAAACCCTCTTTGTCACATATTTTCATTATTGCTAAGCATTAACTCTGGATCAAAGTCATAGAGATCACACTTTTTCTCCATTCTGATGTTCGATGTGAACATTAATTGAAGCTCTTAACCTGTACCTGCATGATTTTTTTTGCATTATGCTGCTGCCACGTAATTGGCTGATTAGATAATTGCATGAATGTACAGGTGACAGTGAGTGTATGTTACTGATGTGCTTAGTGACACTGTAACGTCTAAATTGTGTAAACTATTATAGCTCATAGGAACATTTGTTTTAATCCCACAACAAGCAGTTTACATCAGCAATAATCTTGATTCAGCTCAGCTAATAGTCATGTTTTTCACAGGTTGTCCATGAGATCAGAAACTACCCCTATCCACAGTTACATCTATTGACCCTGCAGGGCCTCAATCCCTCCCGCCATGCCACCGCTGTGAGGGAAAGCTATGAGGTAGTGTCTAATCCTGTTCTGACCAGGAGAAGTAATTATTAACGAATCAGTTAATTTACAAAATGCTACCTTAAGTAAAAGGCCTTGTTGTTGGCAAAATAGGACTAGTGAATTAACACTTAATACTTACCTTCAATCCCTTGTGTAGATGGTAAAAAGCACAGCTTCAGAAATGCATGTTTTTAATTACAGGAACTCTTACAGCTGGAAGACAGGCTTGGTAATGTGAATCGAGGGGCTGTGCAGGCCACCATTGAGAGGTTTACATTTCCTCATAAATACAAAAAGGTGAGCTCAACTGAATTATATTTTTATATCCTAATCAGCAAACCAGAAACAATAGTTTACCGCAGTACTCTGAAAATGTCACAGAATGTTTCCTGTTACAAGGTATCTCTCCAAACACAGAAAAACAGGGTAGTATAATTTTTAAGCTTCAAAAATACCCACTGAACATTCCTACTTTCTACACTGATTAACTACTAACAAAGAGTAAACCTCATAGCTGGGCATGCTCTCCTTCCAGTAGCCCTGTAGTAATATGTTTAACCCAGGAACTGATTCTGCATAGAGTTGGCTATATCCTTCCACAAAACAGACCTGTTGTTGATTAGGTATTTCAGGCTGAAAGAAACTATGGAGTTTTGTTTTAGAACAAGTACTCAGTATGCAGGGAATGTAGAAAAGCTGTCATGGCTCATGGTTCACCAATTTTACCTACATGTAGGTGGTATATTTTATCAGATTTGGACCTCCCAGAAACTTGGGAGTATGAGGCAGGGATGTGATTCTTCCGGATTAATCCAGAATTCCAGATTTTCTGACCTGAAAACGTGACTAACGTGAATCATGCAGATCCGTAAAAATGTTTTGTTTTTTTTTGGAGTTCGAGGGGGGGGGCACGCAGGCGCACGCGAGGATGTTTTAAGTATAGTGCAGCTTCCCCCCTTCCCACGGTAATGCACCTGTGTACCCCAGTCGCGCTCGTGCATCAGTGGTAGGCTACGTCATCAGGTGATAAGAAGATCGCCGTTTTGTATTAGACCATTCAGGTATGCAATGCCAGAGTGGCTAATTGGGAGAACGAGGAGAATTCCTGGTGGGCTGCGGGTTGGTGATGCAATAAATTTAATGTTAGCGTAATAACTTTGAACTACTTGTTGCAATGTAGGCTGAAGGCAGCTGCCCTCTGAGCCGCATACTCACATACACAAGCGCACGCGTGTCCTCATACAAGAGACAATGGCTGTGTCCGAAACTCCATACTGGTGTACTGCATACTGGCCCAGTATACACTGTGTACTGTAGTATACAGTATAGTATGCAGGTATGACAACTTCCATGCAGTGTACTGGACTAGTACGTCCGTGTCATCACAGTCTACGTCACACAGGGGACTGGTGGCAGTAAATCAGAATGCCGCTAGCGAATGCTAGCTAGCAACCTCGCTAATGTATCATGTATAAACACCATCTAGCTTAGCTAGCAAGCATGCCATTAGCAAGCTAGTTAGCTATCATTCCCCATCGGTTGGGCTATTTGTTCTGCTTAAAAACAAGAAAACAAAAGTATTACACCAAAATATGCAACTGATACGTTACATTTATTTATTATTTATTTTACATTTATACTTGGAGCTGGAGTCGAAACCATTTCCGCTGTCCGCCATGTTTTTTGAAAATCTTGGGAAATTGGAAATCACCGCATTGTATCATGGGATGCGGTAGCCAAAGAAGTGAGCTCTGGCTGTACTGGTAATTTTCAGCAGAGTAGTATATCATCCGGGTAACTGTTGTGTACTGCAAATTTTTTTTTTATTTTTCATGCACTGCTTATGACTTACTACTTTTCCATCAAGATCAGTATACGAACAGTATTCAGCATGGAGTTTTGGAAACAGCCAATGGCTGCATCCGAATACGCATACTTCCATACTATTAGTACGCAAAAAGCAGTATGTAGGGTGTCTGAATACTTAGTAGGCATTTATTAATAGTCAAACATTACCCAGATGATATACTACATCCGTAGTATGCAAATGAACAGTACCAGTCAAAAGTTTGGACACACCTACTCATTCACAGGTTTTTCTATATTTTGA
>JAOTRR010000033.1:1230998-1244606 GCA_028570945.1 Gogo arcuatus
GGCTCTGTAGTAAAAGAGTCTGGGTGCTAAACTGGCCTGCCTGCAGTCCAGACCTATGTCCCATTGAAAACATTTGGTGCACTATGAAGCGCAAAATATGACAAAGGAGACCCCGAACTGTTGAGCAACTGAAACTGTATATTGGGCAAGAATGGGACAACATTTCACTTTCAAAACTACAGCAATTGGTCTCAAAGAGGTAGATAGCAATGTATTGACATAGGTGTGATAACTGTAATAAATATGTGCAGAAAGCAGTGTGAGGGGGGAGTGAGCCAGCACTGTGAATTAAAGCCCATGAATATGAAAGGGGAGTGGGCTAGTGCTGGGTTTGAGAGTTCAGCATGGTGATGGTGTTGTGGAAAAAACTGTTTCTGAGCCTACTGGTGCAGGACCTTAAGGCTCCTGTACCATCTCCCTGATGGGAGGAGGGCAAACGCTCCATGGTTGGATTGTGAGGTTTTTGCAAGAAAGAGTGGAATAAAATTGCCAAATCAAGATGTGCAAAGTTTGTAGACTCTTACCCAAAAGGACAGAGTGCTATATGACAAGAAAGAGGTGCTTTTACAAAGTATTAGTTAAGAAGTATGCAACCAGGTTATTTTTTTAAGTTTTTTCTTTTTTTTCTGTTTGTTTTTCACTTGAATTTTGTTGTTTGCTATATCACAGTAAAGTTGGAAAAAGATCTAACATGATTTATCTTGCAGTTTTAACAGAGGTTGTAGACTTTTTTATATCCACTGTATCAGCTGGATTAGCTATGATAAATTGTCTGGTGATACCAGATTATATTTGTATAACATTGTATATTATACTCCAAGTATCCACGTTTAAAATGTATATTAAATACATATTCCTTGTTTTTGAGAAAAGCCCCCAAAAGTTTGCCATAAAATAAATTAAAAGATTTATTTAGTTATAAAGCAACATTAATAGCACACCATGTAACAGACATAAGGTAAACTCATTAAACTTCAGTTTTTGTGCTTAGGCATGCACTCGGGCACACACACAAAAGCATGCACACTCAATCATATGAACACTGACATACATACTTGCATGCTGTCTTTTTGCTTTATACATGTATGCAACAGATATGTAATAAACAAATAATTAAATGATGTAATAAAATTAGAAGGGATAAGTTACAGCATCACTTTGTTGAACATGCTGTTAGGGTTTATATTGCACTAATTATTGGCTGGCTCTTCAACTTATTATAAAGGTACTAACCAAAGTTTACTCAGCATTGACTTGATATTCTTTTATTTCCATTTACAAACTTCTGCTAAGGCAAACTGTCCATCAGAAATAAATAGCAACATAAAGAATTGCATAATAGCTTAAACACCAATAGACTAGCCTATTTAGTGTTAATATTAAACTGTCCTTTTCAGCCATCAATTCTGTATATACAGTCCCTGCTGAAAGTATTGGAACGGTAAGGCCAATTCTTTTGTTTTTGCTATACACTGAGGACATTTGGGTTTGAGGACAAAAGACGAATAATGAGGTGATATTTCAGAGCAAGCCTGGAAAAGCATCACAAAAGAAGAATGCAGCAGTTTGATAATGTCATTGGGTTGCCAGCTTGATGCAGTTGTTGCAACCAAATATGAAGTGTTATTTACCTTAAGAGTATCTGTTCCATTACTTTTGCTCACTTAAAGTTGAGAGGTCTACCACAAAATGTGCCATGTTCTAAGTTGTTTAACACATCTAGATGTAAATATCAGGAAATGAAATTTGAAATTCTGATTTGTTGTTTCATCATTTGATCTCAAACTCAAACGTCTTCAGTGTATAGCAAAAAAAATTAAAAATGGTCCTTGCCCTTCCAATACTTTCAAAGGGGACTATAGATACCCACTGTTGTTCATTGAAGCTTTTTTCTTTGACACAACCCATAAAAGAGGAGGTAGCAGAGGCAGAGAAAAAGTCTTTACCCCCAGTTTAAAAAGTCATAAATATACAGGTGCAGGCTAATGGTGGCTAATCCCCCAAATATGCATCTATTCATTCATTTTTATCTTGGTGATAAAAAGCATCAGAAATAGTGCATCTTCCAGAATTATAGCACACCTGATAGCCAGATTGGCACTGATATCTTGATGAAGTTTCTTAACATCTTGTTGGGTCTGTATAATGCTGGTCTTTCAAATATTACTTTATTCGGCACTTTCTAGTAATTGATCTGGTCTTGGAGTCTTGGTGAATGCCTCTCCAAACAGTAACTGACAGGAATTCCTGACAGGAATGTGTATGGACTGGATTGTCATAGTGATATGCCCATGCCTCATCATTGTTTTTGTTGTTGTTGTTGTTGGTGGTGTTGTTATTGTTTTCCATAGCTGACATCCTCGTGTATATTTTTGTATTCCTGTAACAGAGAAGACCACTGGAGCTGAAAATAGGAATGGATGAAGATGAGCTAGACACAGATGAAAAGTGTACAATTTGCCTGTCGATGCTTGAGGATGGAGAGGATGTGAGGTAGTATGCAATTTCAAATGTTTTATTAATCAACTTTTTTATATCTTCTGCCTACACTTTGATGTATATTTTCTTTCCCCATTAGGAGATTACCCTGCATGCACCTCTTCCATCAGGCTTGTGTTGACCAGTGGCTTGCAACCAATAAGAAGTGTCCAATTTGCAGGGTGGACATTGAGACCCAGCTGACTACAGACAGCTGATTCCTTCTGTAGCCTTGGTGAAAGGTCTGCTATTTATCCCTGTCCCTTTTTGGGTACTTTGCCAAACGTCTGTCTCTCCATCACCTCTCATCTTTGACCTTGCCTTCTGAGCCAACTCGAAATGTGAATCTTTAATCCATGTAGGATTAAAGGTGAATAGTAAAGTGAGCAAAATGGAAAGGAGTCTGAGGATTCATGGAGAAGAACGTTCAGATCTGTGCGAGTGTCCAGGGCAGGTTTCAGTGTGACTTTTTGCCCAGTCTGTGATTAAGATGGTTCCTATCAAAGTCCCCTGCATGGTCATACAGTGTGTTTAGGACAGTAAGTACATCCCTTGGATGATCCCAACTGCAGATAACCTAAAACATTTCCTTTGTCACAATGTTTCATAAAGCGTTATAACAAAACTTTATGAAGCGTTCAAATTTCCAAATGTTAGTAGTAGTCAGTCATGTATTACAATGTACTGCATTCTTCTATAGTGCAGTTAATCAACTCAAAATATTCAAAATGAGTACTATGTGGGAACATTATGTGAATGGAGATAGTAAATTAGTATGAAATGTAATGAGTAGATTAAAAAGTTAAATGGATTTAAAACAAAATCCTAATAAGTAATGTGTAAGGAAAACTTTATTCTCACAAGTCAAGTAATACAATGGTATGCAATGACACTAACAATTATTAACTGTAATTATCAGAAGTGATATATAATATACTTTCTGTAACCATGGTGACAGCAAGACCAGGCTTGATTTAAGCTGTGACAGTATGTATTTGTGCTTGTGAAATCTCCATGCTTAGAAAAGTATCCTCAAAATGCATGTTCTGTGAGGCTGAGGCTTGTTATCAGGAATATAATGGAAAGATGGGCAGTTGGTACATGACAGATATCTTACTAATTCTGAAGACACTGTGTTCTCAACATGTCACTGAAGAAACCAAGAGTGGGATGTATACCTTAATGCCTGTTGGACAAGCACACATTCTAATAACAACAGCCTACTTCTCAGTGTTTCCATTAGCAATGTAAGTGTGTGGTATCGCTTGAAAGTACAGCATATGCAGAGTATGAAGCTAACCAAGAAAGCAGTCATATTGTGCATGAAAACTGTTGCTGCCATTTCTGGGGGGAGATGAAAAGGGAGAAAAGCCATTGTTTTATAGATACCAAACATAACTTTTCTAAACTTCATTTTAAGTTAATTTCATTCTTTCCATTTTGTTTTTTCCCTAATATTGATGATTATGCCAACCTAGATGTGGGGCTGATTCAGCTTCTCACCATTTTAAATAAGTAGCTGCAATGCTGGAATAATATTTATTGTTGTCTTAATGTAGCTAACTGTTATTTTTGTAAATGCACTATATTATGAGGTTGCCTGACTTCGATGTGATTGTGAATGTTTCTCTTGTCCCTGCTTATGCATTTGCACTCAGTGACCTGTCTCTTTGAACGTGTACACTGCAGTTGCTCCTGACAGTATACTCCATCCAAAAAATAGTAGCGTGGCCTGACATTAGTCATTAGCTCCACTTATACTACTTAAATTATTTTAACCCTTGCTTAAATGTATGTGACTTCATGGCTTAGTAGCATTTCTGACACTAATTTGACAAAAATGCATTGCAATGCAGTAATGCATTGATTAATACAGCTTGCTTGTTTTTGTTTGCCTTTCCCAGGATTAGAGTCAATTTAAAAGATTGTGGTAAATTGTACTTGAGAAACAAACAACTGGAGAAGGTTTTAACTTAAATTGGCTTTATGATTATCATGATTGTCTCAGTGAGAGTTTAGTGTAGCTAACCCTTGCTGGCCTTTCTGTGTGTGAGCAGTGTTAATGTCTGTTGAGCTTCCTTCTGTGACTTCAATGAAAATTTTCCTTCAGAAGGTACAGAGCAGTCTTTTCTCATTTCCTGTGTGCAGCATTCAATAGTTTACACAGGATTTTGTGCAGTAAAAATGCCTTAAGTATTTAACAATCATAATTTATTACTAACTTTAGCTACTATGGGTGCATATTTGAGTTTTGATTTAGTTTAGCAATTGAATCATTTTATTTATTTACATAGGCATAATGTGTATAAATACCTCATCGTGCATACTTTAATGGGAGTGCTTTGCATGCATTTGTTATTTAAAGGAGAAAAAGAGAAAACAAAACAAGAAAAAAAATTCAAAGGGGTCTGCTGAAATGTGTCAGTGTGTGGTGCTGTGGATTTGGTTACATTCCATTAATGCGATTTCAAAGAATTCTTTAGCTGTGATCTAGTAGACAAACTGCTATAGACTGGAAATGTTTTGCATGTATCTCCTATTTTGCACTCTCAGCTTGGCTACCCTCTCACTGGCATTCGGAAAATGTGCACCATACTCTTTTTATTTTAATTCTTCTGACTTGGTTAGTATCTAACATTTTGTTTTTTTAAGTATTACAACACAGCTTAGTGCAGAGTGAGATGTACTGTGAATAGCCACTTGTCCAAAATGCTTTACATTAGCTGGATTTCTATTACATAGAGACTGGTCTTTTTTAGCCTTCTGTTTGCATATTTTTTCCCTACTTCTTAATCTTTTTTTATACTTAATAACAGGGTCTGAAGCTAAATGTCTGTCTGAAGATGTAGCCATCACTAATTGTAATGTGGCTATTATTAATTCTTTTGATACTTTTAGATGGAAAAATTGCAAATGTCAGAAAAACCTCCTATAAAATATATTTAGCTCTCAGCAAGACCAGGCACTGATATTTTTAAAGGTGCAACTTTGAAACAACATGGCATGGTACGTTAATTGACAAGAGATTCAGCCAAAAAGGGCAGACTTCCCTCCTACTTGATCAATGATTGTGACAAATAGGATTTTGACACACCCCACCAGAAAATTATTTTCTTGGTTGAATTGACAAATCCATTGAAATTCCCTATTTATTTGCAGATGCCTGATATGCTTGACAAATGATATAAGACATGCCTTGTCATATGATTTGTCCCACCAGCCTTAAGGTCTTTTTCCTTGCGCAACCACACTAGATTTTGGACATACAGCAATAGTATTATGTTTCGCAAACAGAATGAACAGTAGATCCTAAAGCACAAGCTCTATAATGCATGTCTTTCTCAGGTTTTAATATACGTATGAGAATGGATAGATATGTTAAAATATTTTACCATAAATCTTTCTGATGTTTTTTCTGCTGCTGATGTTAAAAAATATTGAATAACCTGCCAGTGAAAGGGAAGTGGCTATCTTTGTATAAGACACTGCTGTTGCTGTTATTGCGCAATGTTTTCTGACATTAATATTTTATAGTCGAGTAGAAAAAAAATGTATTGACAATATTTAAGCAATAGCTCGATGATCATCATGTACGATAACTAGATTAAGTGTATATTACGTCAAAAAAAAGAAAAAAATAGATTCACTTTTGGTGGATTTTGTACTGTATTTATTACTAATGATGCAAAAAGTTGCATAGCTTAACCCAAACTGTTCTTTCTTTTTTAATTTCTTGTCTTGTATATGACCTTTTTGTATGTGTTTTTCAAATAAAATTTTAAAAATGCTTTCAGATGGCTCTATGTCAAATCCGTTATTTCATTTAGATAAAATATTGGCTCAAATTGCTATTCAAAAATGTACTAAATAGTTTGAGAATTTTAAAAATCATTTCTAAAAATTAATAAACTAATCAAAAATGTAAATTAAAATGGAAAACCCGTTCATAAAAATCTATGAGTGTCAGTATCTGGGGAATAAAACTCTTTCAATTTTTCCATCCGCTTTTGTCTTATCCATCCACTTTCCGCAAACAAAGATTGTGGTCACCCAGTTGGCAGTGTTTGTAATCTCTACACACTCCAGGTACCAGCCTGGTGCTTGGCCAGTGTTGTCATGCTCCACTTTTAGTCTCAGGAGATCACCCAAGTCCAGCATCTCCAAAATAAAGCGGTCAGTATGGCCCCTCTCAAACAGGTTCCTAAACTTCTGCTTCAGTGGACGCTTCCCTGAGTCTCCATTCACACCGTAAATGGTAATGAAGACATTGGCATCAGTCCCAGCTCCCTTCACATCACCTGTGATGACAATAATCTCATATTTGACTGGAACCAAGCTGCGCACTTTGCTGGCGAAACTCTCGACGCACTTAACACACTCAAATGTCACAAACTCGCCTTTCTTCGTAGTGAGAGGGATCTGGGCATCACAGTGGAAAAAGTACCTGGAGAGGTGTGAGGGATGGACACAAAAGAAATAAAAATGCTATTCCTGTACAAGTAAATGATGTATACATTGTATATATTGCACTTGTACAAAGTTAGCTCACTTGTTCCCCAGCTCTTTTTCTGTCACCACCACCTCTTCAACATGCCAGTAAGCCTCATTCTTCACTTTTTTATCTTTTGTTATATGGCCCAAAGAGATGCTAACAATATCTCCCAAAAGTTTGGAGGAAAACTCAAATGAGTCAGTTGCACCCCTAAATTGTCAAGAAAAAAATTACATTATTTATAAATATTTTATATCATGCTAAACTATGTACCACAAGAAAGCATGACGATAGAGAACAGAAAACAGAATACAGACTGAATGAATAGATAGATAGATAGATAGATAGATAGACAGACAGACAGACAGTCAGTCAGTCAGTCAGTCAGTCGCACAATGTGTTATTTCTCTAGGTTATTGGTTATCAAAGCTTTAGTAGCCAGGTACCCCTTAAAAATATACAATAAATTCCATGGAACCCCATAGAATTATAGGTTATGCTAGCTTTGCAAGTTCGTACCACACAAATCTCTTTTTCTTTGAAGAATTTTCCATCATAAATTCCTTTGAACGTGCTCTTTTCCCCTCAAGCACTATGTACACATTCTCCTTTGTCCCTGCACCTTCATAGTTGGCTGTAGTAACGTCAATCTCATATTCTAGAATGAACATAAAAATGAGAATATATTTAGTCTAGGTTTAGGTTTTCTATTAAACACAATTGCTTGCACTTATCAGATGAATACAAAATCACATCAATATATGAAACTAAAGTTTAAAAATGTAAAGCCTGTATCATACTGGTCTTGTCACTGAGGTCCAAGATATCATTGTTGGCACAGGCCAGTTCCCGAATAATCTGGCCATCATCTTCACTTTTGGCCAGCCAGCGGTCACAAGGGAATCGAAAGGTTTGGCTCATTAACTCATCTTTTACATCAATGATTTCTAAGTGCCAACCAGGAGCAGGACCTTAAGGCAAGAAGAGAAAAACAAACCAGAATTTTTGACATTAGCCCAAGATCATAGATACTGGAATAGTTTTATGTTAGAGGTTATAGTCAGTCTGAAGTGACTTAGCCTGAGGGGAAATTTTTGTTTTTTCTTACCCTTATTGTCATGCCATACTCGAACCTTGCTAAGCTCTCCCAGGCTGAGGATGTCTGAAAAGTGGAACACATCCACCTGATTGCGCTCAAATTTGTTCCTGTTGCTGCATTCTTTCAGTGCTAGAGTGCCCGTGTCCCCATTCTCTCCAAATACAATCATGAACACATTAGCATCTGTGCCTGCACCTGGAAAACAATGTGTATAATGTAAACCTTTATTCATTTGTGTATTTTTCCTTTATATTGATATGTGACAAGTGACTTCACATTTAAATTTGCATATATTAAATGCATGTTAATATCTAATAAGAAAGTGTGTATATAATTCTTATTATAATATGTTTAAATTGTAGGTTCATCTCATTTCATTATTGCATAGCCATTATAAAAGGTGACAGAATGCATGACTCCTGTAACTACTGTAGTTATATGGAAAACCTGAAGAGAGGAGTGTAGTCACATAAAATCTTGATTTAAGTGCCACTATATCACTGGTCAGAAAAGATCAATATCTTTGTTACATTTATGCAATAATGCAAACTACATGCAAAAAACATGCATGTGTAACCTACCAGCAATGTCACTGGTTTTAACCTGAACGATATAGGTGGTTTTCTCCACCATCTCCTCATCGTCCACCACTGCAGGAAGCTCACAGACCTTCGTCCTCTTTGGCCCTTTTGTTTTGGATAGCCAGTCCTCATAGGTGAAAACCGACACTTCCTCAGTGATTGGGTTTCGCATGATAATCTAGGTCATGTAACATGACAAGAAGACAATGACAACAAGGCAACATAAACCCCAAACAGTGTTTATCATCCACTATCTCCAACCAGATTACCGTATCCAGCAGGTGACTCATCACTACTGTCAAACAATAAAACACAATTGGCTTCTGTGTAGTTGTAACCAGTGATACCAATGAAGACTCACTCAACTTATTAATGACAGTGTGATGTTTAAGCTAACCTTGTCAAGGAACCAATCGGGCCGGCATCCTGTCCCATCGATGCAAACTCTTAACTTTTTAAGTGGAGCAATGTCATCTATCTCCAAATTAAAGGTGTCCTCCTGACCTCTCTCAAACCTAGGATAAGTGAATAGCAGTAAAATGCCATCTTAAAAGTTTTATATATTGTGATTAGCTCATCTTAGGCTATTTGTGGGAACGAGGGCTCAAATAATAAATATCTGTCACCTGTCCTCATTCTTTGGTAACAAGATCTCCTCTGTGCTCCCATTGGCCCCAAATACAGTTATAAATATGTTGGTATCTGTCCCTGCATACTGGGTGTCTCCTGTAACAACTGTAATCTCATAGACAACCTGAAGAAAGAGGTTTAAGGATTTGGGTGCCTAGATATCAGTAGTCAAGTAAGATCAAAAGTCAAAGAATGTTATATTTATTCATTTATTTATAGACCCATCCAGGGTTCTCCCTGGCACCCAATGAAAGACCCTGAATTCACCAGCCTCCTGACCAATACAAAGTGCTTACTGAAGATGAATGAATGAATAATTTATCTATATTTATATCACAGACTATCATGATGTGTTCACACAATGCTAGACTAATAGAAAAAATGTGTGTCTGTGTCTCATTAAAAAACACTGAATTGCCAGCTAATGTATAGACAGTAAGAAAGCACAGTGACACAAGAATGTACTCTATGTATAATTGTGTAATAATAATAATAATAATAATAAATAACCTTTTGAATTATATTAATAGTGATGGCATCAAGTATACTGAACACTCTTGATGTGAGACCATCCCCTCTATCCTTGGCAAGCCAGCAGTTACACTGGAATATATACTTGATGCCTTTGGTAGGCACTGCCACAGCCAGTTCCTCCACCAGCCAGCAGCTTTCTGGAGTAGCACCATTATGGCCTAACTGTAGAAAGGAAATAGAAAAAAAAACAGGTAGTAAAGAAGATATGTAAAGATATTTAAAACGTATGTAAATTACATGTGCAATACAATTTCTGACTGAAGCTCTTGTCACTGTTTTAAAAAACGTATGATTGCATTTGGTGTCACTGAATTTAAAGATCAATCTGCATTTGCATTTGTCTTGCCTCAACTCTTTTGATTTCTCCTACATCCAACCCATAACATTCAAAGTGTTGCATAGTTTCAGCAGCAAAGCATTTCCGTCCTTCAGGAAGGTCAAGCCAGAGTCTGTCTGTTTCAAGATCATTTGCACCTATGATGATCACAAAGACCCGACTGCTGGTACTAGCATCACAGTCCGATCCTGTCGACACCGTAAAGTGATATGGGATCACTGTGGTTTAGAAAATAACAAATAATTATGAAAATGACACAGTGGAAAGACTCTTGAGTAATATAATACAGTCATAATGTAAGTGTTTAGAGTCAACACAATATAGTTTCATTTAACAGCTAGTTTAAATTTTAATGCACAATTACTGCAAATTAATATATACTAAATTAAACTTTGTCAAGTCAAGTCAATTTATTTGTAGAGCGCTTTTAACAATAGACATTGTCGCAAAGCAGCTTTATAGAAAAATAAACTTTACCAGCACTCTCCTCTACAGCTGCTGATTTTTTCTTCTTTTTCTTCTTGTTCATATTGCTGTCTAGGCTTGGCTTAGAATTTTGGGGATTCCTTTCTCCTTCATATCCCTGGTAGAATGGCAAGTACCTCAGGTAGATAATTCAGTATCAAAAAACAATAATTACTTTAGTTTATTATACTTAAAAATATAAAACTGCATACAAGAACTACATGCTGGAAGTAATTTAAACTTTCTCACCTTGACATAAAATGTTCTCTCAATCCTTTTATCTTCTTTCTTTTTTGAGAGCCACCTTTCACATAATAACATAAAGATTTCCTCTGTGTCTGTATCCACAATTTCCACCTGCTCTAGGAACCAGTCTGCTCCTATCATAGAATTGTCATGCCGTATTTTGATCTTAAAAACTTGCCCGAGGTCCACAGCCTCAATGCTGAACTTATCAACCTAGAATGAAGAATCAGTGAACAATTGATGTGTAAAAGTGAATATACTATAGTATAGATAAGTTACAATAAACACTCAAAACACTCAATACTCAGATAGTGTTTATCCATCCTGTGTGCATTCTTGTTTTCTTTTGTATTAGACTTGGTTAAGCACAAAACAGATGCAGAATTCCTAGGGACAAGGAATGAGAAATACTGCTTTTGAAATGTTGTTCAAGAAAAAGACATACTGCTCCTCTCTTAAACTTATTTCTGTTTGTCTCTGATTTGCTGAGTTTGCGTTCTCCTGTGTCTCCAAGTTCTCCATAGATGGTCAGGAACACATTGGCATCTGTACCTGCTCCATACATATCACCTGTTCTTACAGACACTTCATATGTGTGAGCTGAAGAATATGAGGGAAAAAAACAGGAAACTGTGCTTACCAGAAATGACCTTCTGACATATAAATGATTTCTTATTTATAGTAGGTACAGTAATTTTACTAAAAGCTAATTCAGCATTTAGCTCTCCATTCAGTACCTAATTATGAATGTGTTTTGTCACCATATAAGAGTGTCTATCACTTCCCAGATTTAAACTATATTGCCAAAAGTCTGTGGACACCTGACCAAACACACCCATATGTGCTTGTGAAACATTCCATTGTAGACTTAGTCCATCTTTGCTGTTATAACTTCCACTCTGTTGGGAAAGCTTTCCACTATATTTGAATATACAGTATATTTTGGAGGGTGGCTGTTGGGATTTGTGCCCATTTAGCTATAACAGCATTAAGGAGGTTGGGCACTGATGTCTGACTTATAGGCCTGGTGCACTGTCAGCATTCCAGTTCACCCCAAAAGTGTTCAGTGTGGTTGAGGTCAGGGCTCTGCGCAGGCCACTCAAGTTCTTTCACACCAACCAAGGCAAACAATCTCTTCATGGACCAGGGCATTGCACAGGGGCATTGTCGTGCTGGAACATATTTGGGCTCCTTAGTTCCCTTTGGGGAATTCCTAATGCTACAGCATACAAAGATATTCTAGACAACTGTGTGCTTCAAACATTGTGGAAACAGTTTGGGGAAGACCCTCATATAGAAGTGATGGCCAGGTGTCCATATACGTTTGGCCATATAGTGTACTACATAGTATGTAGCATTTAGTTAGTCAGAAATAAGTGCTAAATGGGGAACATACTTTCCAATGCATCCTCCACTTCAGTCTCAGTGCATTTCAGAGTGCCGTCTCGCAGAAGCCTCTCTATGATGATGTCTGAGGGTACCAGCTCTCTCACTGTCTCACCATCATCTTCAGACTTTGCCAGCCATCTCTCACATGGGAAGATGGTAGTCTCAGATCCCTTAAGATGGATACAAATTAAATTGCAACTATTTCTGGAAATTACTGTCCAGAAGGAAAATGGCATAAAATTCTACTACCTTTCCTTTCCTTAAAAGCCTTCTAATCTCCACTCGGTCAAGATGCCACCCAGGGTTTATGCCTCTGTTGTCATGTCCAGTGCGAATCTTCTCAATGACGTCTCCAACATCTTCCAGCTACACATTAACAAAATATAAATTTATCATGTACACCACAGCTGAGGAAAGGTAAATAAAAGCAATTTTTAAGTTTTTAAATTAGCAATAGTTTATATTATTTAATTATTGCTACAATAATTTAAAGTATTAAATGTACTGTGCTCACTTCCACAATGAACATGTTCTCTGCTCCCCTCTCAAAGTACATGCGCCTTTCTCTCTTATTCACACACAGATACTTTTGGTGAGTGCAGACTCCATTTTCACCATAGAGAACAATGAAAACATCTGCATCCGTTCCTGCTCCAAAGATATCACTTGTAAAGGTTTTAATCTCATACGGCACAACTGTAGATAGAACAGACAAAAAGATCAATGTTGCAAAACATCTGTTATTTAAAAAGAAAATCACTTATACATCATTAAACACTTTTTTTTACATGATACAGTAGACCCTGCTGGCATGCTCTCCTAAAGAGTTTCAAGCTTAACAAATTAAGTTTCTTATTAATTGTCTGGGATTTACATTTAGGTTTTAATTGAGCTGGAGAATAAATATCCACAAGAATATGGGATATAAAGACTTGAAGAAGCTGAATATACAGTGTAGAATTGACCGTTCCTTACATGGAGTGTACACCTCAGTCTGCAGTTCAGCTGGGTACAAATCTCTTGCTAAGGCCCCATCATCTTCTCCCTTATCCACCCAGCGGCCACATGGGAAACAGAGTTTCAGGCCCTGAGAAGGTGCATTAATCTCCACCCAATCCAAAAACCAACCTGAACCCCCTGAATGAGAGGCAATGGAATGTGTTAATATCATGTTTACTAATGCATTGGCATTGATATTCATAGAGGATATTACACGGTTGCGCGAAGATATGAAGTTTATCTTCGAGTGGTGAGTATATTCACAAGTGAGCGAAGCAAACGAGTGAAAATATTTTCAACACAAGAAGATAAACTTCATATCTTCACGCCACTGTGTAATATTCTTTTTATTATATAG
>JAOTRR010000033.1:1247729-1257859 GCA_028570945.1 Gogo arcuatus
CATTATCTTAACCAGATTCATGAGGTAGTCACCTGGAATGCTTTTCAATTAACAGGTGTGCCTCATCAAAATTAATTAGTGGAACTTCTTGCCTTCTTAATTCATTTGAGACATCAAACAGTAAATAGTAAATATTAAAAATACAGTAAATATTCAATTATTCAATAACTGTAGTAATCCATACTATGTCAAGAACCACTCAACTAAGTAAAGCGAAACGACAGTCCAGCATCATGTCACTTTATGACATGAAGTGTCCTTTAATTAATAAAAAATAGAGAGAAACCATTGAATGAGAAGGTGTGTCCAAACCTTTGTCTGGTACTGTATATTTACAATACCCATTGCCACCAAATTCAATATTACATTAGTGCCAATCTTCAAGTTTCCAGTACATAATTTTTTTTCTTTGGTGCTCCTTGAAATAACTGGTAGATGCACTACTTATGGATGTTAAGTGGAGCATTGCCACCTTAAGAATCTTCAAGTAATCTGTATAACCTTTTTTTTTATAGGAAATCTGAAGCTTTCAAACAGAAATTGTATGAAATATTTCATGTCAAATTAGACAAAACGCAGAAGTATGACTAAAGTATGTAAAAGACCATAAAGTCATGACCTTGAATATATCAGTGGTTCCTCTTTCAAAGTTGTTTGACCTGCTTTTCAAGGTGATAAGTTCTGTTTTTCCTTCATCTCCATATATTTGGATGAAAACACTGGCATTGGTTCCTCCAGCCCAAACATCACCAGTTACCACAGTAACCTCATAGTTTATTACTGTGTGGAAAAAGAGAGATAGAGCTGAAATTCAAATTAAGAATTCTACAGAATTCTATAGAGAATTCTAATTAAGAACAAACAAATATAATAAAACATACATATAATGAATTGTCTTCACATATTATAAAGTGTGAAATGAGTACATTTTTCAATATCAAGTATTTCACTTGGATAGAGCTCCACTTCAGTTTTGCCATCAGCCTCATCTTCAGAGAGCCAACGATGGCTGGGGAACATGTAGTGTTTGCCCTGAATGGGCACCTTGATCTGTACACTGTCCAGAAACCAGCCTGCCCTCATGCCTTCGTTGGTGTGGCCAATCAGCAGACGGTTGATCTGGATTCAGTTCGGCATCATCAGTTTACAGTTTAAATTAGGCATTTATCATATAAGGAACCAGAGAGTAAAGTAACATCCATTAAACCATACACACTTGTCCAATGTCAGCTGTTTCAATGGTGAAGATATCGACCCGGCCAGTTTCAAAGTAGTTCCGCAGGTCATTAGACGATACAACCAGCATCATTTTACTAGTGTCACCTTTCTCACCATAAAGCTTCACAAATACCTTGGAGTCCGAGCTGGCGCCACTGATGTCGCCTGTCTTTACTTCAATATGAAAGCTGATGTCTAAAAACCAAATGTTTTGATAGTTGATAAGCAAATTTCATGCACTGAACAGACAAAATCAGTATGATTGATCAAAAAGTTTTGCTTGATGTGCAGTGTAGGACCCTAACTGCATGCAGTACCATCAGTATCAGATGCCTCCTCCTATGGCCATTAACCCCTTCTCACTGCTACTGACTACATAAATGAGATTCTGCTACACAACCTTGTAGATGCTCCCAGAACGTTACTTAGCAGAAGGAAGGGTAGGGACCCTGTCAACCTCTTCATGAGAAGATTGCAATTTGAGACCTTAGAATTATAAGGTTCTACCTGATAATACAGCTATATTAAGATATTGAACCATGACCATGACCATCAATAAGGTCAAAGCAGATTTTCAGTGGCATATAAATAACCAATCTAGCCTCAAAGATCTCAAATTGCTTTCAATTGTATTATTGAGAACACTCTTGGCATTTAAATCTGAACTCTATTATTCTAGTTATGTAATCTAATAGACTAAACACTTTTAAGTGCACTCACAATATACAGAAGTACCAGGATAAACTTACTAAAGAGTTTTTGTCCATCAGCAAATGGAACTAACTCCCGAACAATCTGGCCATCATCCTCATTACGGTCAAGCCATCTGAATCGGTAAAGAGATACTATACTATGAGCAACTGATACATTATCATTTCAAGTAGCAAAAATAAAAATAAATAAAAATATCACTAACCTATTACATGGGAACTCTACAGCCTCAGACTCAGCCTGTCCTTCTTCTCTGACCACCACTTTGTCTAGGAACCAGCCACAGCCTCCCCCTCGCCCATCATGGCCAATCCGTACCCTGCATACCTGCCCTATCGACACAGCCTCAATTATGAACTCATCACCCTGTGAATGAACACAAATGTAAAGTATAAAGTGCAAGGGCACAAACCAAGCCAAAAGGTATATTATGTCTACATTCTAAAGAGGTCTGGATTGACAATTCTACTTACATTGCCTTTCTCAAACTTGTTGACATTATTCTTGCAGTTTACTAAGATGCGGTCACCTGTATCTCCTAAATCTCCTATCAGGCATAGGAAGACTGTAGCATCTGTCCCACTTCCACCAACTGTTCCAGTGTAGACTGTGACTCGGTATTTTATAACTGCAAATAAATTAAAAGCGTTGTTGTAGGGTAGTAATACATAGACCACATTAATATCAAATAATATGCTGAAGACATTCTAGTGATAGTACAAATGTTTGAAACCAAATTTTCCCTTATAGCATTACGCTAAAGATCTGTAACAGCACTCTTGAAAATGGCTTGGCCTCTTGCCTGCCAGTGGCTCCTGGATAAGATCTTCAGTTGCAGGGAGCTCCCTCACCACTTCGTTGTCATCTTCACTTGTATCTAGCCAGCGATTACAGGGAAATCTGTATTTCTCTTTTGTTAATGTTTTCATAAGCGTCACCTTTGGAGGCATAAATAAATAATAACACACAGGCCAGAAGCCTAATTCTTGGAAAAGTTAAAACATACACATAAACTTTTCTTTCTTTATACCTCTTTTAAATGCCATCCTGCAAATGGATTTCTCTTCTCATGAAATATTCTCAATTTTTTCAACCTTCCAAGGTCAGGTAGTTCAATCTAAAAGCATTAATAAACATTCAACCCATTGATTGAGACTTATGGGTTTCTGTTAGTTAGGAAATAAAAGAAAACAAAGTATTTTGACTCTAAAAACACGAATTACCATAAATTTATCAAGCTGACCCTGCTCAAAATTGTCTGTCTTGTTGTCCAACTTCATCTCATCAGACTTGCCCATCTCTCCATAGATCTGTAGCATAATAGAAGCATCTGTGCCTGCCCCAGGAAGATCAGACGTCCAAATCCACAGAGACCATGGAAACTCTGATGAACAGGAGAAAAAGGAGAACAATGGAACATCAATCATCTTCGCCACAACATTTTAAGGATAGTCTGGTGGCACATGAATTAGTCTGTCAGAGGATCTCTTGCTTTCTGGTTAGATTATTTCATAACACGTTTTTCTTGAATTAAAAGCTTGTCTCAGAGCGATAAGATTGCTCACTTTTTTGTCTTTTTTGTCGCAGTGAGACCATTTCATAAATCTCTCTCTCAATTAGGCCATCACCCTCATCCTCATCCAGCCACTTAGAACAGGGGAATGTCTGCTCAAGCCCAGTGAAAGGGCAGTAGATTACTACCTGAAAGAAACAGGCATGATCAATAGTGTTTCAGGCAATCAGTACTACTTCAAAAAGCCCATAGTGCTTTAAACAGTGAGGAAGGCAGTGAAAAAATATAGAGCAATATAATGGTCCCTAAGCCATTACAGCAGAAATGTAAGAAGAATGAACAATGCTTTACTTGGGAAAAGAAGTAGGCATGATTACCCTGGACTAGAAACATTCTTTTGGTCTCTTTTCTCATGAGAGCCTAATGCAGAATCATTGTTTCAGTACTTATTTGTCACATGATATCAGTCAGTAACTCACCTTATCACAGTACCAGCCTGCACTGACACCGTCATTATCATGGCCAATAGTTATGCGACTAAGAGGGCTTAGCAAAGCTGCAATTTCTATGTTAAAGATGTCAGTGAGTCCACGTTCAAATTTGCCACCCTCCAGAAAGATCTTTCCACTGTTCTTTATGCCCTTGGAACCATGCATGACTATGTGGATTTTGGAGTTTGTGCCTGCTCCCCTGATGTTTCCTGTAACCACCTGTATGCTGTAAACAATGCCTGCAAGATTGAATTGCACACAATGGAGTTAGATTCTTTTGATGCTGCTCTGACTCTCCAGAAAAACCAAAAAGTGTATGTATAGTTACATACATGTATAGTTAGAGAGTGAAAAGTTTTCACACAGATAGCCCAGACCTTGTTTCTAAGATGACATTTGGAGCATTTTCTTTTAACTAGGTACTTCACCTTGCGTAGTCTGCAAAAATATAATCAAAATGAAACAAAAATCACTTTCCTACCTGTGGGCTGACTTCCTCCCACCAAAATATCCCTTTGAATCTTTCCATCATCCTCATCTATGGCAAACCAACGGCCAACAGGGAACTCATACACTGCCTTGTTTCCGAGGTCATCCACCACCACCTACACAAAAGCAAAATCAAATCAAATCAAATTATATTAAAAGAAAAATATATGCATCTCCTTTTATTTGAGTTCAAATACATAATGTGTGTCAGAATTGCAGTAATCTACTAACATAGACATGTTTGGATAAATGGATTTAATGTGTATAATCTATGTGCAAATCTATGTGCTCAGTAGTGCACCACTTCAATAGGAAAGACAATCCATTAAGTAGAGTGGTGTTTCCTTTCAACACAGATAAGGTGACTACAGTCCAGGAGACTGACCTCATCTCAAAGTGTGTGAGTGACACAGATGCAGAAGAAAGTACAGAGCCAAACTTCAAGGTCTGAGGTGCATTACCAAGGAAAAAACATGGTAAAACAACCTATAATTAGATTTTTCATCAGTAGTTTCACACACATTCCTTCATATTCATACATGTTAGATATGGATTGTGAGTAGCTATTAAGCAACCATTAAGTTCTCATGTAAGAGTCTGGTAATGTATAAGATAGGGATGATATAAAACAGATAACTGTACAACACCAACTTCCTAACAAGCTGGGATAAGCGAAGAAAAGAATATCACTGTGCTGTAATGTATATGTGGCAAATAAAGGCTTCTTCTTCTTCTTCTTCTTCTTCTTCTTCTTCCTTACAACACTATTTGCTTTACAACCTACTTCAGCAAGCAAGTGAATGAAAGCCAAAGAGCAGGAATTCAAACAAATGTGATATTGTTATACTCAAAATAATTTGTCATCATTTCATCATAACAATTTTCAGTAGTTTAATAACAAACACAGTTAAATGGTCATTACACTGTTATAGATATTGAAGTAATAAAAGACAGAGGCTAAAATTGTACCTTGTCCACAAACCATCCAGCAGAGGACCCTTTGTTGTTGTGGCCAATGGTGACCTTCCTTATTTTACCCAGGTTTGGTGCGTCAATAGTAAACTTGTCCTCTGCTCCTCTTTCAAAGTTGTTTTTATCACTGTCGAGCCGCCTTTCCCCTTTGCAAAACACAACGGGATAGGACAGTTGAATAATGACATTACATTATAAATTACAAGTTTTACAATATAAAGCAGCATACTATTATGGTTATGATATGTGGTAAAGAACATGCTGGTTACCAGTATCTCCATTTTCCCCAAAAATATTAAGGAATACATCCGCATCTGTTCCGCTACCTTTGACATCTGCAGTGAAGACACTCACCACATACTTATTATCTACAAAATAGGAAAAATGTGACTACAGAGCAATTCAGTCAAATTAAGAATCTGTCAAACTGAGAAATGCCTATGTGTACATCCAGCTATATTATCAAATGTTCAACGTATGACAAAATGACCCACATTTTGGCATGTCAGAAGGATCTATAGTTCCCAGTAGATCTCGTGTAATGAGTCCATCACCCTCCTTCCTGCTGAGCCAGTTGTTGCAAGCAAAGTAATATCGCTGATGGGGTCTGTTCATGTCGGTCACCATCACACGGTCCAAGAACCAGCTAGCGCTTAGGCCTGTATTATCATGCTCAATCCTTAAAAGCCCAAAAGAAACCCTTCTGTTGAATAATTATCCTCCCACTGATGATACTTATGGAGTTTATGAAGGAACTGTTCATTATTTTAGAATACCTAATCTTTCTTAAAGTACCAACATTGTGAGTTTTTATCCGGAAAACATCTGTTTTGCCTTTCTCAAAAGCAGTCCGATTTCTGTAAGGAAAATAAAGATAATACAAGCTCTTAGTTCTAGGAAAGTAATAGGATAAGGTGGGTGAAAAGACCAAAAAGTTTTTCTTAGTCAATTAAGCTAGCTAAGTATAAAATCTCACTGAAGATGAATTATTAAGATAAACCAGAGTAGCTGAGTAACACTAAACAAATATATAATTATTGTAGATAATGACCAGCCCTACATCTTCTTGGAAGAGCTACTCAACTGTACATAAGGCCTTGTGAATTATTTCTAATTGTATAGCACAATGTGCAAAGAAATGTAATTTAGTTACACTACTTCATTACATTTCATTATGTATCTTTTCTACAAGTATAAACAAAATTGTATCTTTAAATTTGGTTTTCACATTGTGCTACATGTTGTTCACTAAATAAAATCCAACAAGTCCATAACTGATATCTTCTACCTTGTCCAAATCATGCATGCCAAACACAAATATTATGTATGATCTTCTTTTTTTAAAAATAAATAAAAACATTTAATACTGTCCATCTGGAAGTAGAATAATGTCTTTTGTTTCCTATTACACTGAAAAAAGAAGGCACAGTACCAAACCATACATTCAAGCAGGTCCTTTATAATGTACAGCACATGGATATTCTATCCTTTATCCTGAGAACCAAGTCCATTTGCCTCTCAAATTTCCAAAAAACTTTCACATGCTTTAGATTCATTAATCACACCTTCACCTTGAATCATTTGGCTACATTTAAAGTGTTTGACAGCTCGACACTCTTAGAAAAAAAAAAAAATCTAGAATCCTAAAAGGTTTTTTGGATTGTCTCTCTGGGGGAACCCTGGAGGACCCAACAAAGTGTTTCCCAACCAGAGAGGGTTCTATGTAGAACCTCTTCAGAAAGTGAAGAACCCTCAACTATCCAATAAAACCCTTGAGGAACAATTTTTCTAAGAGTATACATTATAAGAACATTATGTAAAGAGTCTATTGGTCCCGGATAAAAATGGCTATAGAATATCATGTGTGTACAAACACCCCAACACAATTTTAAGCAGTGTTCAACTGGCTTTTCTGTCATTTTAATCAGTGAGAAAATGCCAGTCAGGTACCTCTTTTCAGTGCTGTGGATTTGGGGAAAAATGAAAAGCACAAATTGCTGTCAATATCATCAATATAATGATTAGTTAAATCAGTTAGTCAACTACACAGAAACTCAGTTTGAACAATCACAATTTCCAAAATTACATATGAAATAAATTTTATATATGTATATGCTCACTTGCTGGCAAGATGCACCTTTGGAGTTATGCCGTAATCACCAAAAAGTGTAATAAATATGTTGGCATCCGTCCCTGCCCCAGCTACTTCTCCAGTGATGGTGACCACCTCATAAACTGCAGGTGTAGTTATTGATAAATCAGATGATTCAAATAGGCATTCTACAAAGAGCATTTATGCAAAGACTAAGGATGATTCTGCTAAACTTTATCAAGGGATACATCTTGATGGAAAATATAAACTATAAAATGTGTAAGACAACTAAAAAGGAATAAGAATACTCTATAGCAGTGCACTAATAAACCAAAACCACAACTGAATATATACCTTTCTTTTTATGGTATTCATCTTCATAGTTTTCCATTTTTTCTGGTTCATAGTTCCTTAACTCATTCTCATAGATCTCAACATAGTCAACAGTTTTTTTCTTTTTCTTGCCTTTTCCTTTTTTACCCTCATCATCACTGTCTGTGGAACCTTTCTTGGCCTTCTTCTTCTTTTTCTTCTTTTGAGAGTCATCATCTTCTTCTTCATCTTCTTCTTCTTGCTCTTCCTTCTCAGCTTTCTTCTTTTTTTTACCTTCCTCTTTGGACTTCTTATCTTTTGACCCCATTATCCCCCCTGTGTACTCCTTATATTGGCTTTGTTGCTCCTCACCGTCTAATCCTCTGCTTCATTTTCCAAATTGATTTTCTTATCCTTCTTCTTGCTTTTAAGGCAATTTCACCCTTTTTCTTGCTCTTCCTTACATCGATGGTTGTTTAATCTATCTTAGGTTATCCTGCTTCATTCTACATTTATCCAAATCTGTACCGTTGCTCTTTCAATTCCTTCTTAACTTTGACTGCTGCTTCTCTTCTTTGGTTTCTTGCTCCTGCCACGTTCCACCCCCCCTTTGAGGGCATCTTTAATTTATTTACTGCCTTGTAACTTTAACTGTCGTCTTTGCGTTCACGTAAAGGACACCTCGGCTGACCTGTGATGCTAGGGAGACCTGCCAACAGGAAGGGTCATTGGGAGAGCGCAAGGGCTCTTGGGTACAAGTAAGCTGTCACATCAGGGCCTTCCTCATCACAAACAACAACAGTTACTGGCCTCATTAAAATTTACCATGTCTTAGTCATGTGGACACTCACGAGACTGGGGTCACTGGACTCACGAGGGCTACTGTTAAAGGGCATGTTCTTTGTCAAACTGACTGGTAGGGAAAATCTGGTGTTTTAGCATTAAGAAGCACATTTATAGACCATCACATTAGTAATAATAATTATTATTTTTTATTATTTGTATAATCTTTCACATTTTCATTAAAATAGTTATGGAGCTATGAATTATTAAAAGCTCAGTTTAAATTAAAAAACAATAAATAGGTGACTAATAATTTTGTGTGTAATAATTTTTCATTAAAATACAGACAAATAATGTTACTTGGGGGGGAAAATATTTCATAGTCCAGGCAAGGGCTGTGATTTTATTATGGCATTTATACCCACATTTTCCCAGTTGGTGGAGACATTCACCCCTGATCAAGTTTGTGAAACAAGCTAATAAACCCATCATTGCTGCATTTCAAGGATTAATAAAAGGATTACAGAGGTAAGATTACTTTCAACATTTACTTACTGACTTTTTCTACCATACGTCTATGTAACTGTCAAGTATAACTGTAATCCACTTCAGACAACTCATATATTAAAAAGTCAGATCTCTTGGATAAGCTGACCATGCTTCAAGCTAATTCAAACATTTCTGATCAAAATTATAATACTATTTTACTATGACTATAGGTATAAGATACTAACATTATGCTATCTACTATGCAAAGGATAGCATATTGACCCAGGTAATTTATTCTGATTTTAGAGCATACGGTGGTATTTATTTATTTTTTAATGCCCTGTACATCATCTGCTATTTGCTTATAAAACGGTGTTTACGGAAAAAGATGCACAAACATTCCTTCATATATTTGATGATGTTGTGCAGGTATGCAGAGAGATGGGGTAACTAAAATGACAATTTCTTTAAATAAAACTATTGTGTAAGCTTTATAATTTTTATTTACTCTCATCTCAAAATAATCTAAACATTAGCTACATAAAATAATTAATATTAAAAATGTTTATCTGAAAAAATGAGCCACATGCAAGTTTCATGTTGGAAAATAATCCAGTATTGTTCTCATATCACGCACTTAGGTGAAAAAAGGTTCTTCAATAGCTTTTGCCTTACTAGTGGAGTACTAATTGAAATGAGAAATTAACTTTAATGGTTTAATTACATGCTTAGAATTTTTTTAAGAGTCCATTAGACAATGAACAGTTCTTAGCTTCCAAAATGGGCTCTACTTGGAATCCTTTATAACAGGGAAACACTGTTTTAGGGTACTACACAGAACCTTTAATAGTTCCTCCAGAGGGACAACCAAAGAACCATTAAGAGTTTAATATTAGTTTTAAGTCTAGTTTGTTAAGAGACATAAACTGTTATTATGGGTAACATGTTACAAGAAGTTCCACCAATACATAATATACTAGTGCATCTCAAAAAAATTAGAATATTGTGAAAAAGTTAATTTTTTTCGTAATTTAATTCAAAAAGGTAAACTTTCATATAT
>JAOTRR010000033.1:1431239-1445203 GCA_028570945.1 Gogo arcuatus
TTCAAAAAACAATACCATTTCTCAGTTTCAACATTTGATATGTTGTTTTTGTACTGTTTTCAATGAAATATACGGCTTCCAGGGTTTACATTTTGCACAGCGTCCCAACCTTTTTTGGTAACGGGGTTGTAGGTGTGCTGGTGTTCCTAATAAAGTGCTCTGTGAATGTATATATCTCATTTAAGATGCTGTCACAGACTAATAACAATATCTTCACACTTCCAAGACTTTATATTTTATGAGCTTGAACATCAAATTTCTTTAAGTAGGTTGTTATGAATTCTAATAATTTTTCATGTTAGTGGCTGGGAATCATTGAGTTACTTGACCAAATGATTGACTTCTGCTCTTGCATTTGTTTGCCACCGATAATCATGCTGTTGCTGTTCCTGTTCTCTGTAGTTGGGCGAACACTGCCCGGAGCTGAAGGACATACATTTTGGGCAGTGCTACAATGTCAGTGATGAGGGTCTGATAGCGCTGGCGAAGGGTTGCCCCAAACTGCAGAGGATCTACATGCAAGAAAACAAACTGGTAGGTGCTGTCTGTCCTTCTATATCACAACATAAAGTACTTTTCTAGTTTGTCTCGTGCCACCTGTGTGAGTGTGTCTGTTTCAAATAAATAGCAAATTTAAAAAGGAATGTGCAGGGCTGTATGGTGAAACTATGGTATGGATGGAAGAAGCTTTCAAAGGAGTTTGAGGTTGAAAGATGAGACTGTAACCAAAAGCAACATAGGATCCTTATTAGCACAGACAGGGCCTCTGGGTCTCTACCAACTACATGCCAACAAGCCCTACAACACACACACTAGTATTGCCTGTCTTTGGTGTGTAAACCCCCCAAATGTTCTGATCTCCTGATCTTAGTGCCCCAACTTCTGTCTCTCTGTATCTCTCCGTCTCATCTTTCTCAACATATCCCAGTGGCTTTGAGGTTTTTTTTTTTTTTTGGGCATGGCTGTTGGGAAACATATGGAACTTATTCGGAATTTTTTGGTCAGACATGATAGAGGTATTTGCTGATAATTAAAAATAGCTATAAGCAAAGGAATGACCTGGTTCTTATTAGTGGCCTGTCTCTTTTCTCTGGAGACTTTTCTCCTGTTGTAAAATAGCATATTTTAGATGCTGTTCACTGAGGTTTGTGAATATCGTTTTGTGCTCACACCAAAAATAGCTTAAATGCAGACATGTCCCATGGGGGTCAGTGCCATCAGTTAATCAGGATTGTCAAATGTTTTTAATTATTTTTAGTCTCTTCTTTTAAGTACTACTGGTAAGATTGTTGTTGTTTTTTTTAACCAGTGGGGGGCAGTAGTATGCCTTTCATACACCTTGTCTAGTGCAACACACCATTGGTCCATATGCAGTCTCCTGAGATGTACTTAATAAATATGAGTGTGATGCAGGAAACGTACTTGGCTGTACTGAACACCTGAATGCTGTCTTTACTCCCAAATGGCAAATGCATTTGTTTTCCTCATTATATCATCCACCTTTGTCCTTTGTTCATAGTGATGTTTAACACTTGTTTTGTTTTGTTGGACCTTTTAAAGTCTGTTAGCAATAACTGGCAACATTAAAATCAGATTCATCACAGTAAAGGAAAGCTTGTCACACCCTTTAGATCGGGTTTCTCCCTTGCAATTTCCAGATGTCCAGATGTGCTGTTTTGGTGAAGTCCTGTACTGTACTGTCTTCTCCTCCTATTAACAAACCTTGTTTGTGAGCTTCTTGGTCTGTATTTCAAAAGAAATGTTACATCTAGCTGCTCTGTTCTTTCTTGCAGCTTGTTTTTTTTTGGTAGAAGTGCAGCCTTAAAGAATAGCATTTTGATGTTCTGTTTTTTTTTTCAGTTTAATGATGAAACTCTCTGACTTCAAAAGTTGTGAATGATTTGCTGAAACAGTGAAAGGCATAGTTGAGTTGTATTTGCATTGATTTACAACAGAGCAAATCAGCTTGACAATCAGAGACTTTTGTTTTTTTTGAAAAGAACACATTTACTTTTTTAAGACAGTGATGATGCTACAAGTCTGTCATATGGTTCAGTGCAATTGTTTTTTCTGTTCTAGTGTTGAAATGATCTTTATTTAAAATGCAGATTGGCTGTGTGACCTTGTTTTCTGATTGATTTCAGTCATTTAATTTCCATCCACTTTGGATGGTCCGTGAGTTCTATGATTAAGATGTTGATTTGTGTAATGGTTTTGGACCAGTATTCTTTTTTTTTTCTTTTCTTTTCTTTTTTTTTCCCCATAAAAAGTTCTGATGATGATGTGGGAACTGACTTTAATTTGGTAGCTGTTCTTTCTTTGAAAATAATGTTACGTTATTTTCATCTGAACCTTTCTCAGCCGCATGTGTATGGAGCGACTTATCTTCCACTGTCATGCAGCCCTGAACCCATACTCCTCTCTCTCTCTCTCTCTCTCTCTCTCTCTCTCCCTCTCTCCCTCTCCCTCTCCCTCCCTCTCCCCCCTCATTGTCGAGGAAGTGAGGCACCATCAGGTCTACGGCCGTCATCTGAATCTCTCCATTGTCTCGGACCTGAATGTTTTCAGTGACAGATCGCACAATTGCATGACTCGTTTACAAAGGAGGCCCATGACCCTTTTCCTCCAGCCCTCGGCCCTGCTAATGGAGTAAAGTGATCCTGCCTCTCTCTCTCCTCCGATCAATGATGAATGGGGACGATCTGTTAGATGCGCCTGCTCCTTCTTCCTTCCGTTCTCCCTGCTCTGCCTTTCCAATTCTCTGCACTCCTCGCTGATGGAATTAAATACTAAAAATGGGGCTTTAACAATTAGTTGACAGAATCAGTGACATCAGTTGTAAAAAATTGTACAGGCACACACGCACGTTTGTATATGTTCAAGCACATATAAATGCTTATGAAATTTGGTGAAACTGGGCAAAATGGCAGTCTTTTTATTTATACTAATAAAAATATACTAACACGTATTCCTACATTTCATCTCAAATAAGATGAATACTACTGCTAGGCAATTGTGGTTCCCTGTTAAGAAAAGTACAAATAACTTGGCATTTATCTCTAATCTAACAATTGGCCTGCCATTAAGTATGTTTTAGCAGAATTTAAAAAGGCTTTTAGGCTTCAGGCTAAAGAGAGAATTTTTTTCCACATTCATTTGGCTTGTTATTGTGTTTTTTGTTTTTTTTTTCTTTTCAGTGCTTGTTTACACTTTAGATGTGTCAGTACTTAATTTTTTTTAGCCTCAGACTCTAATTTGGCTCTATTTTGTCTAACTATAGTTATGTTGATTTACAAGTAATATGCTTGTGATTAAGGTGTGGCGTCAATAGCATTTATTTGTTAAACGTGTATTTAGGGTTGCTGTCTTATAATTACCGCTTTATTGGTCTAAATGGAAAAAAAAGATACATTTGGTTCAGAAATATATTTCTGTATCAAATATAATGTAATAATTCCTCTGCACATTTTGCTTATTAAATGTTGTATGTAATACATAATGTGAAAATGTTTTTAAGGATACAGTTTTTCCATATCACCCACCCATAGCATGTACAGTAGATATTCCTGAGGAGGCACACCACGTTGGGATCATGTGTGTCATGTATGTGTATCACTTTTCATATACACTGTCTTTTTGCATGTACATGAATAGCATATGTGCTTCTTCTGACTGCTGGAAAAAGTCAGGATTAATAATGAGTAATAGCTCAACAGCTGGAGGAAGATATTGTGGAGTGCCACATAATTAGTACTGGTTTTCCATCCTGCCTAAATGGCTTCAGTTTTAATGACCCAGCAGTGATTAGAACAATATTGGAACTCGGAGGGGGCAGCATGGATAAATTGAATTTTCACCCATATTCAGATTTACAGAGTATTCTGTGCTCCTGCCCCCACTTGTTATGGCAGAAAACCCGGAGAACTAAAAGCAATTAAGCGGCATATTTGGCCAATTACACAGCATGCAATGGTCTCCAAATTGAATCTTTTTGTTTCAGGCCCAGTTTCAACTTTGCTAAGAGTGCTGGCTCTTAAATTGGCCCACTTGTCTCTTTGTCAGGTCTGAACTACTGAACCTGCAACAAGCGGATGTGGTCATGCATCATTCCCTCTGTTTGGTGTTTAGGAGGTGGTCGAGATTCAGTCATTTTCAGTGTCCATGCACGCTGCTAACTAAATACAGTAATTAATTTAACTTTGGACTTTTAAAAATTAGAGCAGGACCTTTGCGTAGTACAAGGGTACAAATCTTTTATTCACTTCTTCTTGCGAGCAGTAATCATTTTTTTAATACCATAAGTCAAATGATGCTGCTTTATCTACAAATACACTCAGCGCAAGACAAATTGCTGACAAAAAATTAAAAGAAGCAGAAAGTACTTTCATGACATTTATAAACGCAAATGAAACACCCTCAGCATATGGATAATAATGTCAATTAATTTGTTCCTCGCAATTCAATCTGTATTCTGTCAGAAGCATTCATTTTGTAGGAGGAGATGGATTTTACTCTTCTGCTTTTTCACATTACTGTGGTTTCTTCGAAGCATATGATTTTAATTTTCCCTTGGTGGTGATATCATGGAAATGGCTTAGGCTGCTTTCTGGAGGCGAGCAAGAAATTACGTAGACATCTATTTGATTATTCCCAAATTTAATTAGCCTAACTGTTTAATGTAAATGGTATTGTGGATGACCTAAAATAGATTATGTGGCCTCAATTTGCTTCTAATTACATGTGTGTGTACCACTCTCCCCTCCATCCTGTCCGCTGTTTCACGTTCTAATATTCTGTGATGGACAGGAGTGTGACAGCAGCGTTGAAAAGACTGGCAGCTTGAGTGGCATTTGTTTAAAAAAGGTCAGATTTCTTGAGCCCCATTCTGTTTGATGTTGTAGATAGGTTTTAAACAGTGACTGTAGGTTTATGCATAACATGATGTAGCTGTTGCGTTCATCATTTTTCAAGAGCATCAGATGGAAGCTCAAGTGTGTTGAATACAGAGGATAGGAAGTGGTAATGACTGCAGTCTACGGCAAATACTCTTTATGTCAAATCCATTTTTCATGTTCTGTGAAGGAAACTTAAGAGTGCATCTGTTCCCTGGAAGATTGTCACAAGAGCATCCTGTAATTACATTTAAATAGAACAGCTCTGGAGGTACCGTGAATATTTTCCTCCCTTAGATAAAAAGTCACTGATGTGTGCAAGTCTCAGAGAGAGAGAGAGAGAGAGAGAGAGAGAGAGATCTAACCTTCAATTAACATTAAGCATTTCCTGTATCTCATACAGCCATGTTTTTGGATGATGAATGACTGGAGAATATTCAGAGTCGCTGATTACCATGAGCTGGGACTGGTTTTGCCATTCTTTGTCCGTTAAATCAGGTCAAATATCTGTTTATCAGTTCAGCTGCACTTCTATCTTGTAGTCCTTGATTGCACAAACGTCCTGTCCTCCTCACCATCCAGACAGAGTTCGTGGACCATGTTCCGCTTGTTTCTCTCTGTTCAGTGAGTCTGCTTTGAATTTATCTGCTCAGTCTTTGGGGGAAATTGATTTTTCTTTCCCTGTCATTTGATCACTTTTCTTGGGGAAGTTCTCACATCCAATGCTGAAACCCATGTCTTCTTTGATGGCATGATGAAGTGCAACAAATTGCTATTTGCTATTTTTTTTGGAACAGAAAGCCAAGCAGTTTCTAAATGTCATGTCAGGCTGTAAGATATGAGGCTCTGCGAAGTGTCCTTTAAGTGTCTTGGGAGAGGATTACACCTTGAAAATCCCCAGTGGACAAAGAGTAGAGCATTTGAAAAGGTTCATCTGTTCCAACTCGATACTGATGATTTTGTGAGGTTGTGTGAGGACTGATCTCTGCTGGAGCATTGGCCTTTTCAGGTCACTCCTCCTCATAGGAGGACATAGCATCCACCTCTGGCTGCTTTGATGGACAGTACCTCGATGTGGCCCAGGCAGTCAATCTGTTTTCACTCACCAGTTATCAGTATAGTGGATGGTTTTCCCAGAGATTTTAATTGAAATATGTGTTGCTCTCTCTTTCCAGAGGGCTGTATTTCCAGAGTGCTGTGTCCATCTAAGAACTGTACAGAATAATTTATGTAGCACTGCTGAATAAAAATGACATTTGCATTACTTTAAACTCACTAAAAAAATCCAGCTCCCCAAGACTTTTCACTCACCAAATGGATGAGGTGCTATTTGAAAGTCTGGCCTTTTTCAGACAACTCTATGGCCATTTAAATGAACAAGTCATTTTTTATTCTGGTTCTGGTGAATAAAGAAAGGAGTGGTGACAACTGCAGTTCAAATGACCTCTGGGGCATAGTGGAGTGTTTCACCATCTGTAGGTGGTGCTCTAATCCTAGACTCTGATTCAAGAAACCCAGACCTTTCTTTAGTTAGCAGAGCTGTGTGTATCAACAGGGAGATAACACACACAGGATATCGACACACAAATATATTTGTGTGAGCGTTCAAATGATTGATTTCCATTCTGCAGTTTTGTCAGTACACCTGTGTAACTTATAGGTGTTTACATGTCCTTCTCCCTTAAGACTAGCTTATATCTTAAATTGGTGTTCTTGTCCTGGTAGTTTATTGAGTAGCTAATTATTTGTATTTGTTCACATGTTATTGCAGCAATTGGTTGTTAATGAATAAAAATACATGAATTAAAATATTTTCAAAAGTATTTTTTCCCCATTTTGTTCAGGGTTCATGTTTAAATGAAAATATTGGCAATATACAAAGAACTCGGGGGCCTGTAAAAGTGTTTAGGTTCCCCAGTGTTTAGGATTGTTGCAGTGGGTCCTTTTCCATAATAATTAGCTTGAACATCTGATATCTGAACCAAATGCCTAATTATAGTTATGAGGAAAGCCAAAGTTCTCGCTTTCTCAGGTTATGAGGAGATGATTCATGGCTAGTTGTCACGCCCTGTTCGCCCGTCCCCTTCCCCATCGTGCACTGATGGATTTACCTTTTGTCTGAGCAGGAAATGTGACATCACGCTCCCTGTCTTCTGGAACTGGTGGGTTATTTTTCAGAGGGTGAAATAGAAACCTTTAAATGTAATGTAAGATGGCAAATGATGAATTGCTGCTGGTTAGCTGTGGAATCTATGGGACTGTACAAGGTCAGCAATTGTTCAGCTCTTTCCCCCTTCTGTTTAATCAGTGCATTGAGAAATTTCCCCTTGTTCTCTTCAGCTCAGGTTTCAGCACTGTACTCCAGCCTTTCATGTTAGTTTTACACATCCTTTAATCTCTTCTTCTTTAGGTCTGGAGAATCCGTTTTGTTAAAGAAGCCCTGCTTATATTTAAGGAGTAAATGAAGTGTCTGTATACAGAAACGTTTATACTTTGCTCTGCAAAGAGTAAAGAAGAGCTAAGACTATATTGTTGGACTTTTTTTTACTCTCTCCTTTTCACTTTCTTTTCAAATACTGTCCATCTTTTCATGTCACTTTATTATGACTCTCTTTGATTAAGTGCTCCTGATCTGCCCTAATCATCCAGCTTCATTACAACTGATGGATGCACTGGCCAGTGTGCCATATATCCATCATGTCTTTGCTGATGCAACAAGATAGTTACATAGTATTTTTGATTGTTTCCAGCCTTTCCCCCCCACTGCCTTTGTTGTAGTTTAGCCGGTGTGGTGTGCAGCAGCTCAGTTTTTCCTCGTGTCTCAGCTATTCAGGTATTCTGCATTCCAGTACCAGCTTCCTGTATCTGTCCTTAGGTTTATTGCTGGTTTGGAGCTTTATTGTTTCTTCAGTTGCAGACATCACATAAGCTTGTGCTCTCTGTCTCCGCCTTCATGGCTGGCCTGGGGAGTGCTTATTAGTGTTGTTCAATAGGAGGAATAATGAATTGGTTTAATAAGGATGCTGGGTCTGTGTGGTTAATGAAGGTGTAACAGACGCCCACACTGCTTTGAGTGATCCAGCTAGCTTACAGCAGCCAGGTTCACTTGTCTCCTTTCCTGCCTGCCTTTTACTGAAAGTCTGTCTGGGAATGTTGGTCAGAGTGCCTGTTGTGCCATGATCTATACAGGTAGACAGCAATGAAAACAATGACGTGCTTCTTCCATGACATGTGCAACCTGCCCACAACTGCATACATGAGCCCACAGTTGTCTAGTGTTGCTGTATTTGACTGGTAAAAGTGATGCCATCCATCTCACCCAGAAAGCACGGCCTGTTTGGCCATGGATGGCTGCAGCATCATCAGGATTCGACCTCATGGCTTCCTGATGATGGAGTAAACGCTTTTCTGTTGCACCACTCAGGAGCCTGGTCATCAAAGTTTCACTGTTCAGTGACATCCTTTTCATTTCATGTGTTGCTCCTGTGAGGTGCTTGGAACACTTGTGGATAAAAGGATGACTCAGCAATCGACACTATAAAGCATGTCATCCTTTGAAAAAAGGCTCGTATTTCCTCAAGCTGCTTCCCGGAGCGCTAAGCCTGATATGAGATATTGTGTCAAGACACCTAATCGATTAATGGTGCACTTAGCTTCAGTAATTAACAGCTATGCAGGAGTAAAGGAAACATTCAAGTCCTTAAACTGTTGTTGTTTTTTTACTCCGTTCTCTCATGACATCAGCTGCCTCAGGAATGACCAGAATAATTAGATCATGGAAGAATAGTGTACTTAAGGGAGCATCCAACTGAACATTTCCATCAGCAGTTACGCCACTGGGACCTGTTATTCTGATGTTCTGCCTGGAGCTGACCCTGATTCTTCAGAGGCAAGATAGTTAGGTCGATCCTTACCTGTGCACTTTTGTCCCCTTGATCATCATGCCTGGTTAGTCTGTGTTAGCTTTGCACTTTACCTCTTATTTTGTTCCGATTAATTTTTATTATAATAAAATTTATAGCGCTGTTCATTTGCGCTCTAAAACATCAAGCTCTTTAATTAGAACTGAGTGAAATTTTAGGTTAATAAGAAAATAATTATACAATTTAAAGGAGACGTTATAAAAACTCACTTTTTCAGTGCTTGTGCACATACATTTGGGTATCTGGAGCCTATCACTCCACAAACTCTGAAATAAGACACCCAGTCAGTTTCTTTTGGGCTGCCTGTTTCAGAAAACTTGTGCTTGAACAAGCTGTTCAGATTTGGCTCAGATTTCTATGTCACAAGGGGAGCTCATTAGAATTATACCACCCCCTCATCTGAATATCTCTACTCATGGCTTTGCGAAGGATGCACCATTTTTGTTTGTTTTTTTCTTCTTCTCTCCTTGCAAGTGCTGTACCTGCTAGCATTATGTTATAACGAGCTAAGCGCAGGAACTGCTCTATTGCCGGGTACACAGAGCAGCAGACATTGTTACATCAACCCCTAGCCTCAGAGGACAGGAGAGTTAAGTGGATTGAGTTTATTTTTGATGGCAATGTCCCAGCTACAGTCACCAAAAACCTGTTCGTGTGTGCTAACTTTACCAACCTGGGCCAGTACAATGCAGGACTGGCAAGAAATTGTACCTAAAAGAGGGATTAGTACTGTCCATGGCATAACTGCATATGAGGGAAATGTTGGTATTTAAAAAAATGTAAATAAATTTGCCCATTATATCTGTGGACACATAGCGTGCCCTAAAGAGAGAAGAATAGACAGTGAAAACATAGCTTTTAATTAAGAATGAACAGATTCTTACAAGATCATTCGTCTCATGGGCAGGTCAAAACCAGTATATCTCATATGTTCCGAAATCGCAGCGATTATTTCATTCATTCATATCCTTTATTTAACCAGGTTAAGTCTCACTGAGATAAAAAAAAATCTCTTTTTCAAGAGTGATCTGGCCAAGACAGCAGCAAACATTGTGCCAAAAATAAAACACAAACAGAAAACTACAGCTCTCACACACACTATAAATAAGTGAACATACTGTAATATCTAGTTTCTATGCAATAAGAGATCATGGATAAAATGTGTACAATTTCAAAAATTATTCCAGAGCAGATTTAGGAGCAATCAGAATTATTATTATTATTATTATTATTATTATTATTATTATTATTATAAAATTGGTTGAGACTGTTAAAGGGGACATGCCATACAATTTTCAATTATTTTATATTATTCCCTGAGATGCTTTTGTAAAGTTTGCAAGTTTTTTTTTCTTCTTTTTTTTGGAAAAAATGCCTTTGGTTCTTTTTTTCTCATGCCTTTTTAGCATGGTATTAAAACCCCACAGGCTGATTTTGCAGCTGTGCCTTTAAATTTAAATATATAAATAGCTTTGCTCTGATTGGTTAACATTCAACTCTGTCAGAATGACGCTATTTACATATTTAAATTTAAAATGCACACCCCCAAAATCATTACATTACATTACATTACATTGCAGGCATTTAGCAGACACTGTTATTCAGAGCGATGTACAACAAGTGCAAAAGTCAGATACAAGGAAAAAAAAATCAGCCTGTTTTATTCTGTAATGTTTTCGTACCATGCTTAAACATGAGAAACAAGAACCAAGGTGTTTTTTTTTTTTTTTTTTTTTTTTTTTTAATTAAAAAACTCAGACTTTACAGAAGCATCTCAGGGAATAATATAAGCTAAATGAAAAGGGGGTACAATATGTCTCCTTTAATATAGACAGATAGTATCTATTAAACATAAAAAACAAAATCTTGATAAATAGACCTGATGAAAAGCATAGTCCATGCCAACCAAACTTATTTTCATCTGTATTTAGGAAAAAAGGGGGGAAAAAACCCATAGATTGTTTTTCTTATAATCACTGAACTGGTCCAGAGTCTGTTGGTTCTATCAGAAGATCTATCAGAAGTGAGTTGCTCACGATCCTAGAGATCAACTGTAATCCAACACCAGCTGAAGCAAGTCAGGATCTGCTATAAGACAGACAGAGTAAGCCTGAAGTAGGCCATTTAGAGCATTAAATGACATAATGAAGCCGTTGTGTGAATATCCCATATTTTATGTGCCTCATGCGTTAATAATCACCAGGCCCTTTGGGGTACTTCTTGAGTAATTAATTAGGTTATTTATTATGAGTTTGACTTGAAGATTATGTGCTCTATTTCCCATTTATGTCTTTCTAGTTTCAGTCCCGTCTCTGTTTTCTTTCTCTGCCATTCCTATCATCTCTGTTTCCATTTTCCTCTCATTACAGTTTCTCTGTTTGAATGGAGACTCATCATCCTTTCGGTCAGAATGCTATAAAAAAGTTCTCTCTCTCTCTCTCTCTCTCTCAGTATTTGTCATTCTCTGATAAAGCTGCACCCTATTACAGGCTGGTGTGTGGTGTTGAGGGACTGTTCAGTTTTCTCAGGCCAAAAACTCAATCAGAGCCTGCGCTGTCCCAGGATCCCTTTTCACTTTTAAAATAACAGTTCCCTACTCCTCAGAAATATCAGATCACCTTCTAGCTTTTATCATTCCCCTGACATCTTGCCTTTGTCTTTCTGCTCTCTTTTTTCCTCTGCTCTCACTTTCCTCACTTTTACTGGGCTAATTTTAAAGAGAAAGTGTCTTGGAGCTACACTATATGGCCAAAAGTTATGTGGATACCTGAGTATTGAACATCCCATTCCAAAACCATGTGCACTAATATTAAGTTGTTTTCCCCTTCACTGCCATAATAACCTCCACTCTTTTGGGAATTCTTTCCCAAAAGATTTTGGAGTGTGGCAATGGGGATTTGTGCACATTCAGCCACAAGAGCATGAGTGAGGTCAGGCATTGATGTCAGGTGAAGAAGCCTGAAGGTGTTGAGTGGGGTTGTGGTCTGGCTCTGTGCTGGCCGCTGTAATTCTTCCACTCCAACCTTGGCACACCACGTCTTCATGGAGCTCACTTTGTGCACAGGAGCACTGTCATGCTGGAACATATTTGAACCCTTTAATTCCAGTGAAAGGAAATCTTTCTAGACATTCTAGACAGTAGTGTGCTTCCACATTCATGGCAACGGTTTGGGTGAAACTCAAAACACATGTCTGTGAGGGTGAAGGTGTCCACATACTTTTGGCTATATAGTGCATATTGGTGGTTGTTTGAGGAGCTGCTCAACTGGTATTGAAATTAACATCAACTGTTTGTCCTCTTTGAACTCAGCCTAATGTAGCTGTTGTTAATACGTATCTCCTTAAGGTCAGTGCAATGGAGAGAGAGAGAGAGAGAGAGAGGCATTTTTCTCCTTTGTGTGCTGTGTGTGATTAGAGGGAAAATTTCAGTCATGTTCTCTGCTGAATAATGGCCTGATTAAAGTGTGTGGAGGATCTAGCCTTTTAGAAATCTGTACTTTCTGAAGGATGAAATGTGCTTAGAGAGAAAAGCCAGTCATGATTCAGAGGTTATTGTGATATTGACTGAAGAAATAGCATAGCCAGGAGTCTGGGTTAAGTTTATCTCGCCACCGGACAGCAGTTTGCCAACATTAGGAAATATAAATCTCTCCATTTCCCAGTTATACAAGTACCTTGGCCAAATCCTTCGACACTGGGATTACATTTTGACACAGTGATACACATTAAGACCAAATCAACAACACTATTTTTTATTTATTTGTTTGTTTGTTTGTTTATTTATTTATTTAAGATATTTGTGATTGAGTGATAAAGATCAAATGTAGTTTCTGAGAGTGAACACAGACGGTAGTGAAATCACTTGTTTGGCCTAAAACAATCTCTGTGCTCTTTAAATGATGATCATGTTTTAATTACTGTGGAATTATGTTCTTAGAAAAGCAAAAAAGATCCTTGCATAATATGGATGCTACAGTTTTAGAGACTGAGAAGGAACTGTAATTGCAGCTCCCTGTGTGCTGTGTTGAAGATGAGGACCACAATATTTTCCTTTGTAAAATATGTCGGGATTGCTATTACATTAGCGGTTAAAGTTGCTTCTGTGTCTATTGCAGCTTAGATCAAGTGGCTCATTTGAATGGATCGTCTCACAGTGCAAGCTGCTAATTTCCTGCTGGGCTTCTCTGAATACATTATCAGTATAGCAATAAAACAATCCTATGCAAACCCAGCAACCTCAAGTTCATTTGTTCCAGTGATGTACTGGCTGTTGCCAGACAAGACAAGTAACGATAACGTGTTTCCTATTTTGTTGCTGCAGAAGTGTTTGTTAGATACTATAATCTTTTATCATATTCTCTCATAATAGTCTGGATCTGTCTACCCCAGATGGGCATAAAAAATTATTTGCATTGTAAATTATGAAGCCTTCACGAACACAGAAATTGCACGACCCTTTATCATGACTGGTTTGGGATATGTTTGCATATCATTCGTGGCATGGATTCTTTAGGCAAGAGAAACAGGAAAGTACTGTATCCTAGATGATATTCCTGAGGTTGCTATTCTGCCCAAGAGCCAAATGTGCAATACAGGGCATCTATAAACCCCTTCCCTGTGTTAAGAAGGACATTGGTATCATTCATGATCCATTTTGCTATTCTGATCTGAGCAGAACACTGATCTTAAGCATTTGGAAAGGTAATAAATGTTAACCTGAGAAATCGTTTCCACTAGCTTAGCCTCAAGCAAGACACATCACACACAAGGCATTGAGACATATTTCAGTGACCAGAAATGAAAAACTGGGAACATACTGAGAGAGTAAGTGTTCCATTCTGTTTATGGGTTCCATTGATGATGATGCTTCCAGATGAAGATGTGAGAATTAACACAAGCCACTTGGGTATGTGCTTCATTTGAAGCACTAAAGCTTTTGAAAAAGCCAAATTGCTACTTACTACTTTGCGTTGCAGCATAAAAGGTTTCTCCAAATCAATTAGACCTTTATATTTCTAGGGCTTCCAATTTGACATTAATTGAATCTAATCAGCACTCTGATTCATGACTCACTTTGCCTTTTTGGTGTTTGAGGTACAACCCCAAATCAGAAAAAGTTGGGACGGTATGTTGAAATTGAAATTAAAAC
>JAOTRR010000033.1:1445731-1457173 GCA_028570945.1 Gogo arcuatus
TATAATATATAGCCAAGAAGAGAATTTAAAACTAAGAACAAAGAATTTAGTAGGACAAACTATGGTGATTATTGATTGATCGTTCAGAACAATGATTAGTGATTGGTCGTTGGGATTAATCGTGACTATTGACTGGTCTTTGGGAACAGTGGTGATCAGTGATTAGTTGTTGCACAATGGTGATTGGTCATTGGGAACAGCTGTGATTAGTGAACAGTTGTTGGGAAACATGGTGATTTACTAATCACCATGATTGTTGGGAGCCATGGTGATCAGTGATTGGTCGTTTCCCATCCTCCCCTTCCAATTTTCTTCCAGTTTAGAAATTGTCCATTGTCTCTGCCTGTTGTTTGCCAGCCAACAGTCTGGGAAGGTAAGGGTTTAAACATTCTTCCTTTGATACACATGACATCAGCCATCTCTTCTTTCTGAACTGACCCTAACAGTATCTAGTTGTAAAAATAAATTAATATTTATTTTAAAAATATTTATTGTTCTGTTTACAGTGCTATTTTTAACATTCAGCAGCATGAGCCATGTGAAACCCCAGTTTGGGAGAGTTTGGTACTTGGGAGTGAATCTACTCCTGGATTTCCTTTTACTCATCTTGGGCTATTTATGATACATGAGCCTCATTAATAGACAAAACAATGTTAATAGGTAGCCTCTGAGAATGTCCAGAGAAGGAACAGTAGCATGCACCTAATGACTTTCTGCATTGTTCAAACACAGCAATTTGTCCACCAGTTTAGCATGTTAATATTTTATGTAGTTTTTTTTATTACACATAAATCACTTACACAAAACTCAGCTTAGTGCTTTCTTAAGTTATACTACTAATTGTTGTAGTGTGTAATTTCCATGAATCCAATAGCACTCAAGGTTATATTATGAATCGTGTGTGTGTGTGAGAGAGTGGGAGAGGGAGAGGTGATTAATGGTGGTGGCATTATGATTGTTGATATTCATTTGCTAATATATTCAGATTCTAAAATGAACTTTGAGCTATTAGGGACATAAATCTCTCCTGAAGCAAAGATCTTCTGTGTAATCAGTAGCATTTCTCGATTTATGATTGATTCAACTATTATGCATATGGCCAATTTATAAATACATCAGTGCCATAATCTCATTGAGTAATGCATGAAATACTAAATGATCCTTCCTCCTCTATTTTCTCCAGGACTAATCTTTATAGGCCAAGCCTGCCAGTTTTGTCCCCCTTTGTGATTGTATTACAGAAAGAAAACCTAAAGGCTGTGTGTTCTTGTTTGCAACTCGTGCAGTCCTGCTGCTGCATGATTGATTTTAGAGCCAGCAAGCAGTTTTTTGAATGACATCTATTCTTGACAGTGTATCAGTTGAAAAGGCCATAAATATTAGGAAGTGACAGGTAAAGGTCACTGTTGGAGGAGGGTGCTGAGCACTGGAGGGTTGCTGAGGTGCACTAAACTGTACAGAAAAACTGCCAAACAACCCAAAGTACCAGAGGGGGGAAAAGAGGAAAAATACAAAAGTACCTTTTATAAAATTTGCAGGTTTGAGCGAGCCGAATGCTTCCCCCCAGGGGAGAGAGATCATTCCTCATCTCAAAGGGGAAGGTTTCCGTCTCGATAGCTCCCATTTGGAATCGTGCTCGTGCGTCTTTTTTTATGATTGTGGTTTTTTTCTGACAAAATAGCCTCTGAAAGCCTGTTTGAACATTATGATTCCTTATGGCTATGTCCTTTTCATCAGCAGTTGGTGGCTCAGATGAGAGGAAAAGACTTGGACATCACATGGTTGTGTCTCATTTCATGGTTCTACTGAAAGCTTTCTGGTTGTCTATTACAATTTTCCTGGGATGGAGATTTAGGTGTTCTTTCCTCTTTTCCTTCCTCTTCTTGTTAGAGTGGATGGGTACAGAGCTGGAGCTCGGCCATGGGAGTCTGGAATTATAGTGATGGTACCTATTGCAGTCGCAGTCAAGTTTCAAGGCTCCCATGAAGTGTCTGTATTGCAGGAGACACATAACTCGAGACTCTAACCGATTAAACTCCTCTGTTGACATGTTTGAATTCAAGTCACATAAGACAACATTGTGTGAGACAATCAACAGGCTTAACAGCAGTATGCAGGTTTGTTTTTCACATACGTATGGCTTCAATAACCGTTTATTTCCAAATCGAATGTGTTGAAACTCTGGATTACCACTGACTCTGCATAAGTAGTGTTTTCATAGCCAGCTGTGTTGTTATTTGAAAGGTATCCTTGAGTCATTTCGTATAGCTCAGTAATACAGATGTGCAAACCACTCACTCCCAGCAGCATTTGCCAGTGTTGTGTTATCTAACTTTAAAATGGTTTGGGTGTCTTGCTCTGCCAGGGTGTAGAAACCAGTGTTGTAGTCAAGACCACCTAAACCGAGACCATGACCAAGACCAGAGTGCATTGAGACTGAGACAAGACCAAGACATTGAGTGGTTGAGCCCAGGTCAAGACCAAGACCAAGGCAAGGCGAGACTGAGTCAAGACTAAGACCAGACCAGACCAGACCAGTGCAAGTCCCACACTGCACTTAGGATACACACACACTTAGGATAAAATGTGGAACATGCAAACCATAGGTACTTCTCAAATTTTATGACAGAAGATTTGGCTGACATGTCCTCCTGCTCCCAGACAGCCACAGCTTCTTCTCCTGTAAACTCAAATCAGCAATGAGTTTAAAATCCAATCACAGTAATAATGTTCACAATAAATCAGACAATGCACAGGCAATTTAGTGATATCCCCATAGTTGTGATCTTGACTGTTGTTGAAATAAGGTCCCAAGTTTTGCATGTCTGAAACTGAGACAAGACCGAGTAAAAATGTGGTCGATTCTGAGACAAGACCAAGCCCGATCTCAAGTGCTACAGCAGTAGTAGAAACACAATCATTAGTGCTACTGGAAGCTATGCTGTAGTCACTATATACTGCATATCTACAGTATTTTTAAAATTCATTCTCTGAAGCTTCTTTTTTTCTTTAAACAGATCCTTTTTCACATGATGCATCTACAGAGTGCTTTAGTAATTAATATGATTAATTTTGAACACTTAACAACCCTGGCTTACAGTAATATATTTTTGGTATACCCAAGGAGCGCTCCATTAATGTCAGAAACATGTCATTTACCCCTCATAACAGTAATTCAGAGAGCCCTCATCACTTTTAAGTAACACTGGATCTCCAACATGGATACTGCTGATTTAATAAGCCAGCTGAAATGTTATCTGAATAAAGCTTTCGAATGGTTTCAGTATTATTCAGTTTTCATTATTCACTATTCAGTAGGATTAATATTAATAGTGAATAATTAACTAGTCCACTATTCACACAGTTGTTTTCTAATGGGCTTCCAAGATGTAATCTCAAACTAAGGCCTCTTCAGCTAGGAGGCTTGCACTCCTTTGATTTGCACGAGGTACTTCCTCCCAGCTGGCCTTGTTATCGCGTCAGTTAGACACAGGTATTGTAAAACGAGCTGGGATTTCTCTGGAGGGCACTGCAGGAACTCTGCTCTGTGTCTTCTGAAACCTAATACCTACACGGATGGGAGCCCGCACTGATTGAACACTTCCTTCATTATATTAAGACAGAGGATGGGGGGAAAAGACAGCTAGGTGTTTTAGTGGGTAGCTCTGTGGACTCTGTGTGAGCCATCTATATTAGTGCACTGGGAATTACTGAGGCTTGCTGACAGAACACATCACAGAGCTCATTTATTAAAACGGCGGGGGTTTTTTATGTGAATGAAGATGGCAGTGAAAATCTGTATAAATGGTGGGCTTCCTCCAACAGTAAGCAGGCAGCTACCTCTGCCACTCTTTCAGCAATAAAGCCTGTTATTTATCTCTGCTTCCTCATTCTCAGGGTGTCTTTAAGGGAGACTGGGACAGATTTGATATTAAACTTTTTCTTACAAAGGTCTCAGATGAGTAGTTTGTCTTTCTCCCTCTCCCCCAAATTGGAACTCTGATTTTCAAGTAGAGCTGTTAAAGTGGGCTTGTTTAATATAGAGCAGAATGAGGTGTAGAGAGTCTATTTTTCAAAACTTTGTAAAACCATTTAGAGTTGTTATATTAGGCTCATTATGTAAATGTGTTTTTGCAAAATATTGCATAAAGCTTTTGGTTCTCTGTTCGCCTACAGAACACATTTGATTAAAATTGTCGTTAGATTTATATTGATGTTATTTCTAGGCAGACTTTTTTTTTTGAACTGTCAGGGTCAAATAAGTAGTCAAATAGGCTAATAAATAAAGAAACTCGGTAATAAATATTGTAACATTTTTATAATGGTAACAGAATTAATTAAAAAAAAAAATCCTGGTTGTGCTGCTCAAACCTCTGTCATGCCCAGACTCCACTTTGAAAGCCATGGGTCGAGGGCATGCAGTACTGCTCACAACTTGTTATGAGACCAATGCTGTGTTATTTTAAATATGCTGTTACAAGATGAAATAACGTTGCAGCTGCTAAGTGACCAGAGCTTTATGAACTTACAAAATCTGATCTGATAAGTAGTGAAGCAGATTCTATAAATGTAGAGATGCTCAGTGAAGCACAGTAAGCTTTTGTGTATAGATTAATAGCCTAACAGAATTTCATTGAATCATTGAAACATAGTGTCTTGATGTGTTTGTGACTGACCAGCTAAAAACTTATTTTAATAGGTGGCTACCATGAGGGAGGGGGGGATAGTGGCCTTTCTTCATGAAAGGTATATATGGGCAAATCTGATGAGCTTTCTTTTTCATTCCTCACTTTATCCTTTTTGTCTTAATTGATTTTGTTCAGCCTTTTCATCCAGGATTTATTTATTTGCTGAGGATGGAAACTTGACTCTCATGCACCATTTGCTCAAAAGTATGTGGACACCTGAAAATCTAGGAGGCTTTCTACTAGATTCTGGAAAATGGTTGTGGAGATGTGCTCATTCAGCCACAAGAGCATTAGTGAGATCAGGCACTGATGTTGGATGAGGAGGTCTGGGGTGCAGTCGGTGTTCCAGTTCATCCCAAAGGTGTTCAGTTGGGTTGAGGTCAGGGTTCTGTGCAGGACACTCGAGTTCTTCCTCTCAAACCTTGGTACATCATGTTTTGGTGGAGCTTGCTTTATGCACAGGGGCATCGTCATGCTGGAACATGTTTGGGACTCGTTCCAGTGAAGGAAAATTGTAATGCAACAGCATGTAAAGACATTCTATACAATTGTGCGCTTCCAACTTTTTTGGCAACAGTTTGGGTAAGAACCACATACAGGTTAGGGGTCCACATCCTTTTGCTCATACAGTGTATTTATAATTGAAGTTTTAATTAAATCTGACTAAATCTTATGTTTGAGCACTAAAATGAATAAAAACCATAACCACAGAGTCCAAGAACTACCTGAAGATGAGTCTGAAATATGTATTTCTATGTGATTTTGACCTGAAACAACTTCATAAAACAAATAAAAAACCAAAAACCAAAGCATACACCCACAACTGTCTATATACACCTACATATTAATATTACCTGCAGTACAAACAGAGGATTAAAAGTCAAACTATTCTACCATCCTTTCACCATTTTATCATTTTGGCGTTTTTTTTTTTTTGGTCTTCTGAAAAGAATAGTTTTATTTGCATCAACCGCAGACATCAGCACCTCTCATTTTAAGGTCATGACAGTTTTATGAATCATATGCAGATCTGTTCTTATGCCATTTCATGCACCCAAATCTGTACATTTGATGAACAAGAGCCATTGTGCCTGTTTTCTTTACCAAGCGTTGTTTGAAGCCACATTGTGTATATCTTCATTGGCAGGCTGTAGTGCAAAACAGTCCTGGCTATCTCATACATTCATTCTTGTGGATTTGAGCGTTTTCTTGACAATAAATATTACATTTCTGCAACTGGAGAAGCCTCAGTGATGACATTCTCCTTTTTTCCCCCCGAATGTCGATCCACTCTTATGTCTCTGTAGTTCCATAAAGTTGTTTATTTCTCCTTTAATCTATATTTTTTCATGTCATGTTTTAAAAGGAAAAATTGTCATGAGGGTAATGGTTTGCATTTCCATTCTTCCATTAAAGGTGTAAATAAATGATCAAAAAAAAAGTTTGTGTGATAAAGACAGGACTATAAGTCCCGGGCAGAGAATTGCCAGTAGGGGGAGAGGCCAGGGACATGCCATGCAGTAATCAGGACTGCAGGATATTAATGCAGGATGATTAGTAGTAGAATGCTAACAAATACAACTTGTAATGTCTGAAGTAAAAGGTATTTACTGATGTTTGTAGTCAAGATAATGTTGTCGGTATTTTAATTTTTAAACCTTGAGACGGAAGCTGTATGGAGTAGTTATTGCTACTACTGTTATATTTTTGTTGTTTGTTATTTAATATTATATTACTGATTTACTATAACATTAATTTACTGTACAATGGAAAATGGCATTGAGCGTGACAGTGGGTTGTGGTACAGTCTACTATTAAAATAACACAACCTACTGTAACCTTTGTTGGCTTTTTCCATAATATTATCTGTTACTGAATTCTATTTCAAAATGTTAAATTTTTCTTAAGGTCATTTAAAATACATTTTAAACAGTTTTTCTGAATATAAATCATAAAATTGGAAAATTTCACTAAAATATTAGTGTATATTACATTTCTAATACACAAATGTATGTTATGCATTAAAATCTCATTTTGTCCTTGACTCACATTTTGGTATATTTTCCAGTGGCTGGTACTTCCCAGCTTCGTCGTCTTCCACACACAAAGACCCTCTTTTCTATTTCGCATGTAAGCACATGACAACAAAGCCAGTAACTGACTTGGATAGCTTGCCAGTTTGGCACTCCTGCGTCTATTCGTATCTGCCCTCTTTACACACACACATCCCTGTGCACACTAATGCACACGCTCCTGCCGTCTAGGCTCATTGTTCAAGGTCACGGTGTAACCCGTGACGGCTAGAGGGGTGATGTTCTGACCCAACAAGCCCTTCCTTTGATAGCAGCTTGGCAGGATTCTTTGTACACCCCTAGATGTACATGCATCGATCCTAATTCTTTTTGGCAAGGATCTTTAAGAGAAACATTGCTGGCATTTGCTAAATAATTGCTTCTTGTCTTTTGTCTGCTTGGGATGAAAGGATACAGGCAAGCTGAATGAGGCTAATACTAGTCCATGTACTCCACTTTTTCTAACCCTTGCTGAACAATAGATGTCTGCATGGTCAATAGTGGGAGATTACAGCAGGCCATATCACGCTCTAGTGTCACTCCTGCAGGGACTGATGGCCTTTATCCTGCATGACAGAGGAAAAATACTTGGGTTTTGGGAACACATGAGGGCAAGAAGAAGTGAGCTTTGAGTGGTTCATCCGTCAAAACACCAATGGAACCGGAACGAAATATGGTGGATGAAGAAAAAGGCTTTTGCCCCTTTCTTTGGTCTTGCTTTGTCTTTCTCACCCATTTTGCTTTATGGTTTTATTTTACTTGCTGTCCTTTCTCTTCGCCTTGCACCTGTCTGAAGACTGAGTAGATGGAGTAGAGGGGGAACTTGGGGGGCAGGGGGTGGTTTACTCCCTCCCTTAAGTCCTGTTTCCTTTCCCATTTTCTCTCCACCCCCATGCATTTTTACACCTGTCGTTAGACATATGCAAGAGAGAGAGAGAAGTGTGACAGATGACGCCGACATGCTTTAGTTGTGGGGGAAAAGACTATAATGGGGGGAAAGGCTGCATGACAGGATGAAGGTCCTTCACTTTCCTGCTGTGACCCCATCCATGCTCACACTGTACACCAAGACTAAATCCCTTCCAAACACCCAGATTCCATCTTAAAGTCTGGTGCTTTGTGGTTTTCCTCTGCTACACCTGCTGCGATGAATATAAAGGAAAATCCTGCATATAGTAAAGCAAAGAATGGGAAATAACATAGCTGAATATTTCCATGTGCAAATTGCAGCAGAATAACTTTTTGGTCAAAAAAAAAGTTCTGTCTGCTTCTGGGAAAAGCACCTAGCATCTGATGTATTAACAAAAGAAGGGCAGTTTGTCAATCTTTCTCTGTTAGAGGGAAATGTTTTGTTGTGGATTCGGACACCAGCAACTGTGAAAAGTTTTCACCACATCTTCCAATTGTACGGAGTGCCAGCAGTTATCAGCATGAGTTAGCAACTAGAGACTTTCCTAAAAGCAAGGTAAGAGATTTTTAAGAATAGTTTCAAAATTTGTCAGGGAGAGAGTAAGGAACTGCCTGCCTATTTCTTGATGTTTAATTTTTTTTTCTACTTTTGGTTCCTTCATTCATGGCAAAGTGCAAGAAGATGAGGTGTTCAGTCAAAAACAGCACTGAGTCGTGGGATATCTGCACGGATAGCTGATAGGATCGTTGTGGTTTGCTCTCTGCCTGTATATTCGTACTAAAATATAATTCTGATCAAGAAAATGAGGCCAGTGAGGAACACATTCCAGGTGCCAACCTGCCTACTGGAATTTAAATCCTAGTGCTACCTGAATGACCTTACCTGGGTCGTCTTCTAAAGCCGAAATGAATTTTTCTAATTGCAGATCTGTTTAACGAGCTAATTATACAGTGTTGCAACCCAATATGTTATTGTCACAGTTCAATAAAGCCCTTAATAGTGTGACTGAGGAAAAGGGAAACGGTGGATGGGGAATTAGCTTAGCCTAGTGTAAACGCTCATATTTGTTTAACTCATTGCTTCTGAGGTACTTACACCTGACCAGTTTTAAGATAGTGGTTATCTGGATTTCTGTGTGTGTTATTTGTGATCCACAGTTCCAGCAGACAGTGTAGTGTGTGTTTCGAATGGAGCTCTGACTTTTGATGATAGGCTTTCATGAGTTTTCCAGCAAATTCTGCATGTATGTAGGTTAGTGGATCTTGCTCCTCTGGTCATATTAAACATTACGTATAAGATTTTGTTGCTATGTGTCATAATGCTACAGTAAAATGATATGGCTGCAGGTTTTAAGTCTAGTTTATTAGGAGCATCAGCCTAGTGTGTGTTTGTAGAACTCAGGCTTTATAGCAAAGTAGAAATATCACTTTGGTGCACATTGCTACGTTAGCCTTGATATTCATCCCCATATTTTCTTGAATTAAAAAGTGGGGCAGAAAGTCAATAGAAATTTGAACATGGTCTGTTAAGCTATGCAAATAAACCTGGAGTGGCTGTTCTAATTGCTTACCATGCATCACAATGTAGTAAATGAATAAAATGAATATGTAAATAACAGGCCTGAACATTGAAATTCAATAGTCTTTTAGTCAGCACACCCGCTACTTGCCTCTATTGTTCTTCTCTCACCATACAATTTCAGAGAGTTTTTAATTCAGGTACAGCAAGTAGAAGTTTCCATTAATGCCTGGCAGGAATAATGGGGGAAAAAATCAATATGGATCATTTCAAGGTGTCTGGAGGCAAGGCACCAAGACATTTTAGCTGGTTATAGTATTTTTCCCCCCTTCTTGTTCTTTTTTTTTTTTTATGTCACTATGAGTTGCAATTAAAATTTTGCTCAGGTCCTCCACTAGATGGGATAGGAGTGGTTAATTTTGAAATACATTTTTTGAGCATTTGTCCATTTGCACTTGCCAAAAGCTATCCAGTTAGTGTAGTAGTTTTCATAATTCTGTATTCATGAGTTGATAAAGGTGAAAATGCTAAGCACTGAGGGAGTTGCCGTGCATGCTGGGCACACTGTGGCTTCTGGCTAATTGCTGCTTTGAGATAAAAAGTTTATTTGTTAGGGCTCACCTTGCCTCAGGCATTTTAGGAGTCAGAAACTCTCACCTGTTCTCACTTTCAGACTGAGCCCATGGCTTGTTCTCATTAATATTCTTAACTTTGTGTTGTGCCATTCCTTGTTAAAATGCCATTAATTTTTGTAGTAATTTTTCTGTGTGCATTGCTTATATGTCTAACAGTCAGATATATATCTGAAAGGTTCGACAGACACACAGTTTATTGATTATGTAGGTGAAGTTAACTGTAGCCAAAGCCTGCAAAATGAAGTATACAAGTAGAAAGTAAGAAGTTTATAAAATATTAAACTAAAGCATTAATAGGCAAATTACTGTTATACCACACATATTCTATGAGAATGATACTAATGGATAATTGTACAGATAATAATGCAGATAATATCCAATGCATTGTACTATACAGACACTTCAGTGTCCTCCAGAGCCAGACTTGCTATAGACAAACTGTACAGGGTTTTTTTTGGGGGGGGGGTGGTACAACTTCAAAGGTACTACAACTAAAACCATTGTGTTTGTTTAATTCATTCGGACCAATCTTTTTTATTTGTTGTATTTTTTTTGTAGATTGATTTACTTACTAATGTGCCAGAGCATGCAGGTGTCTCCATTTGCTGCTTGCATGCATCAACACATTGCTCCATGTTCTCAATATTAAGGATAGAAAAAATTATTATTGATCTTTATAATAATAGAATATTATATTATATAGTATTATATAGAATATTATATTATTACTGAATAATAGAAATCTTCATCTCAGTGGAATAGATGATGAAACATGCAGATGAAACACAAAAACTGTTTACTCCAGGTCATTTAGAGATGTAGTTCTTGTAAATGCTTATAAAAAGGAAATTTTAAATGCTTCATAAATGCATAGAAATTTCATTATCTTTTACGTACTTAAATAGTGATAATCCCTGTTTGTCTAGAACGTTAGTAAGCATTTTACTGTCCTTATCAGGTATGTTTTCAGCTTTCTGAGAAAATTTTAAAATCCTAAAACCTATTTAAAACTTTTACTAGTTGCAAAATACTATGAGTGCCATTAATATTGCACACTTATTACAACAAAAATAAAACAATTTTATGGTTTATATGGAAAATAGGAATCTGGAATAAAGTAGGTTGGTGGAATTAGGAGTTATTCAGAGCAGAAGTGCAGAGCACATGGAAGAATACATTAGAATAAAATCCTTTGTGCTCATGTTACATGCCACCAACTATTCAGCTTTTGAAAGAACGGCAGATTTAGACCTTTACAGTCACAAAACAATGTTTTCTATAGTAAAGTCATTTAATTCTCAGTGCTATTTTTGTCCAGTCTTTGTTGTGAAAATGATTCACACTGCAGAAGGAACAATTGTTGTGAGCAAAGCCATTCTTATGCTCTAATGATATTCTTCCCACTTTGGCATTCAGTGCAGCCGAATGCCTGAGTCAGTTATACTTAACTGGCCTTGAAAATGTTCTCTGTCATTTTCCTGATGGACCCAGATTTGCGGAACGGCCAGTACTTTTTTCCAGAAATGTTTTGCAAAGCAACGTTTAGTTAAGAAATTTAGCCAAAACTACAACCCCAAATCAGAAAAAGTTGGGATGGTATGGAAAATGCAAATAAAAAA
>JAOTRR010000033.1:1499088-1511751 GCA_028570945.1 Gogo arcuatus
TTCCATATGTTATTTCATAGTTTTGATGTCTTCAGTATTGTTCTACAATGTAGAGCATAGTCAAAATACAGAAAAACCTCTGAATGAGTAGGTGTGTCCAAACTTTATTTGGTACTATATTTCAAAGAGAGCACTACACCTACAAATATTTGTGTCTAGCAGTAACATTATAACTAGGCTTAGTGATGTAAGTATTTCTTATAATGGCACAGTGCTGTAGCGCTTGTTAACACCGTGTTAATGATGTTTGTGTTACAGGTTAAAGAGGATTTACTACATTCTGTCTCCTCGCTGTATATTAAACTAACCCCTGCTCCCTTTTCAATTGAAACAGCAAAAAAAAAAAGTTTTTGTGGTGGTCATTATAAGTTTCTCTACAAGTCTGTATCAGTCTAATAAATGACGCTGCCTTTCCATGAGCTTGTTCCAGGCGCAAACATTCATCCCTCCCCTGCGTAGAGGCTTTTCACACATGGGTAAAGCTCTCAATTAACCTGATTGATCACCCTCCAATTGACCCCTGGAGAAGGAAGGCAATCCATCTCATTGATAAAGCTGCACAAATTAGCTGGGCTTCGGACCCCGGCGTGTTTGTTCAGTCAGCCCATGTATCCAGCACTATTTATTTTCTCATTCCAGAGTGCTTTTCTTCTACTTAGGTGGGAAGAGCTGGAAAGCAGGGAAGGAAGGAAGGAAGTAAAGACAGAAAAAGCGATGAAATCCACTGAGAAAATGGATAATCAGCACTTTTGATGCCTTGTTGCAGTTTCTTTTCATATACTTCAATGAGGAAAATTGCCAACTTTACCATCTCATTAAAAGCCACAATAAAGCAGCACAAAGTGGTCTTTTGTCTTTGCCGCCTAAGTGGGCGTCATAAAAAACCACAGTCAGTTCGCCTGTTCTCTACTGATTCAGAAAAATGCGTAGTTGTATTGTTAACCAACGTTTGCAGGATTTGTCGAGCTTGGGTGTTTAATGGCATAACCAGCCCCTACACACACACACACACACACACACACACACACACACTCACTGGCGTTAACAGTGAAGTGTAGGTCAGGTAGTAACTTTAGACCAGTATATGACAGCCATTTAAGCTATTTAAGATTAGCTGTTAAGGAGCGTCTGTCATTCTGTCACAGCTCTTTTCAAAGAGCTCAGTCTGAACACAGCAAGCTTTTTAGAAGGCACTTTAAATAAGTTGTGTGTTATTTTAACAAAGTGCACTGAAGCAGAAGTGTGATGGAAGTTCAATTCAAGTGGCATGATGGTGCCATTGTGCACTCTTACCTGTAACACCTTTAAATTCACCCAACAATAATAATAATGATGATAATGATGGTGGTGGTGATGACAGCAACAGTAATTATAATTATTATTAATTATGATTAATAATTATTATTAAATAGTGCCATTTTTTTTAAATCCAGGATGGCGTTACTGAGAAAATAAACAGCTATGCAATACCAGACAGAGAACATAATGTTTACCTGATGATAGGCGATTAAAATGCTATGTAGAGATATGGCAGAAGAAAATAATAATATTGAGAGAACAGGAACATTTTCAGCTTTAAAAAAAAAAGAACATTTTTGAGATCTTGAGGTAGTGTGTTCCTACACTAAAAGACCACACTTATTGTGAGCTGTTTGTTCATTGTGCTGTTTTTGGCCAGTGTTTGATGCTAGCTTAAAAAAAATAAAAAATAAAAAAATCGTTGTCATAAATAAAATTAGAGTTTTAAATCCCAAATTATATTTGATGGTGCTGCCATAACTGGAATAAAAGACATAGATCTGAAGGAGAGTGATCTGTTTTGATTCCGTCAACTCGATTACACAGCTATCATTCTTCATTTCTCTTTCCAGTGTTCTTTCTCTTTCGGGTTTTTGGACATTCTTCTTCTTGCATGTCCATCCTATATCCTTTTCAGGCAATCTTTCTAAATCTGTCATCATTCTGTCTTGGTTAATTGTTAGTTTGGCTGCTCAATGGTCTTGCTCTATGGAGCTTGTTAATTCTACAGTAATGAGACAGAGATGCTGAATTCAAGCCAGATGTGCACTTTTTTTTTTTTTTTAAGTTAGCAGATGTGTTTGAAGAGAGCATAGAAAGCATAACCATAAACCACAGAGATGTAACATAGCTTAGACTCGGGTCTGCTTTGACATCTATGATCAGTGATCCGGGATGTGAGTTGTCATGTTTTGCGTAACCTTTAGGCTTTAGTTGCATTAAACCTATTGCTTGTGTTAAAGATAAACAGTCATGCTTGGCTGTTTAATAGCAAGAAATACTGAGTTACGCTATACATTTGCGCAAAATGACATCATTGCGTCTGTATTCATTTGAGTTAGGACTGAATTAGCGGTTGGTATGGTGTGCATGTGCTATCCACAAACCCATCCCTTATCTCGTATATTAGCAGGTAGTTGTAGAAATGTCAGTCCAAAGCACTAAAAGTGGACTCATATTTAACATGGTTAACTTTTAAGAGCTGCATGCTGTTTTACAAGACACTTCATTTCACACTCATCCGACAGGAGTTAAGAAGTGTGCTTCTCTGAGCGACAGAGCAGGTCAGAGCTTCAGCTTGCTCTCAGGGCCTTGTATTTATATGAGGCATTGAGGTTTATTGTCACAATACGGAGAATAGATAAGTTTTCAGATCATTTACGGTGGCCAAATCACAGCCGTGCTGATATTCAGTATACGCGATCTTGCTCGTGTGACGTCCTGAATCACTATTGCAGTTGTGCTTAAGTGAATGGTTATTATAAATGAAGTAGTTTTGAACTGTTTCTTTATTTCACAGGTTATAGCTTCATGTACAGCTCTAGCTGCTAGTGAAGCTGGTGAAGTGAAAGCCTGTATGAAAAATCATACATATAGAAAGTGTAAATTGGGCTGTTGTCATGCTGAGCGTGACAACCTCTCTACTTTATACCCCCACAACCTACCAGTACCAGCACGTCGTCTTTTTATTTTGATTTGTCATATTTTTAACAGGAGGCACATTTTAAATGCAGATAGATAAATGATGAATGTTTAATAAATCTACTGTATTTATGATTAACTGTGCTCATAACTAATTGGAGACTTTTCCTCTTCAAACTTTCTTATTAAAAGAGACGTTTACTTACTACTTTTTTTAAAGCAAGGTCAAATGAACGGTCAAGTTAACCCCCCACCCCTCTTATTTGAGTGAATGCTCATGCCTTTCCTAATGTGCATATTTGTGCGTGTCTGCTTTCTACCTCAGTCCTTATCTGTCTGCTGAACAAATGTAAACAAGAAGAAGAAGAAGCATTATTATGTGCTGTGATGTTTGCTTGTCTTTTTTGCTTTTCTATTTGAAAATGGGCTTCTACACACTTGTTTTGTGTGTTTGAAAGACGAATATTTAAAAAAAAAGAGGAGAAAAGGCAAGTGCTTTTTCATTTGCTGGTCTTCGTTAGAGATGGAGTGATGGAGATCTTAGTGAGAGCAAAGTGGATAACAGAATACGGCTAATCTGAATGCTGCCATGAAATGTCTATCTTCGGAGCAATTATTAATCACAATAGACCTTTATACTTTTCTCTTACTTGTATTACATTTATCTGGACTCAGTATGTAGTTATATGGTATATATTGTGATTTCTTGTGTTGAATTGACAAATCTGATTTCTGTGCCCTCTGTACATTTGGCCAATTAAGAGTTCTTCAATCTATAAAAGCCTGTCTACATTTGTGCTTTGTTTTAAATCAGTTAGATCAGTGTTGAAGGCTTGATGGATTAAAAGCACTCATCATCATTAACATTAATCACTCAGCTACTCCTTTTGTCTGAGGCCGATGTTGCTGAAATTGAAAGCACTGGGTGTGTCTACACTGTACTGACGGAGGGGCCGGGGGTGTTCGAACACAGCTAATATTTCATTACTCCCCTTTCTCTGCCTTTACTTCTGTTCTCTACCTCATCCCTGTTGTCATACCCTCATATTTTCTCCCACCCTCTTCTATTCTTTCTCCTACCATTAGTTTTGGATCTCCACCACACAGCATTGGTTCTGTGGCTCAGTGCAGATTGATTTCAGATTTATAGACAATGACACACATAGCAGGGAAAAAAGGGGTGGGGTGAGTTCCACACTGCCTTGCTGCTTTCAGCTCTGTCTATCACTCAGTACTTGGAATTGACCTCGTGTCTTTGTTCGTTCTGTTCTAAACCAGGGCTTTTCAACATTTTTTTCCCCAACATGAATCGAAACTCCCCTCCCCCCACTCTGCTTGTGTACGTTTAAACTTGTGGCCCCTCTCTCTCTCCCTCCCCTCCCCAACCCAAAACCCACTGGGCAAACGACACGTACAAGTAACATCCTTGACACGTGCAAACAATATAATTAACGTTATGTATACATACAGATGCATTTCAGCTCCTTTTATTGATTTATTTTTAAGCGAGGATACAGAGCTTATTCAGTCACGTGACTTATCTAATATAGCAAGCACTGGCTGGCCATATTGGACGTAATAACATTAACAAAATGGCGACTACATTGAATGCTTCCGATGCAAATCTGTGCTTCATTTTCCATGAATTAACTCATAAAATGGATGAAAAATGTAAATCAGATTATGCACAAAAGTGCACAAAAGTGGGCTTTATTACTACAGACCCATATTCTGTCCCGGCAGTGATGACAACTGCTTTAGACGGGAACAGTTTAGTAGAGATGGCAAGTTCCCCATCTGATACAAGAACTGAAGTAGCAGCGGTTGAAAACCTGGATATTGTCAACTATCTGGTGTTAACACTACATACTAAGCATGTGGTGTTAAAATACTGCCGTCACATTGTTTTATAAACAAGCTTACATACTTGATACTGATACACATAATGCTTGTAATATCACCCATATGCTATCACATAAATGTTAACAGTTTTCCAGGAAGTCAGCATTTAGAGCTATGTGTATACTTTGGGTCTCTGACTTTATCACAACAAAAACTGGTAATTTAATATGACAGAGATTAAATACTAACCAGATATAAAGTGTGTACTGCAAATTCTGCTGTACACTGATGGTTCCAATGTACTATTATCAGCCTCCAATACCACACTTTTAACAGCCGATATCCATTTATTCCGGCGTTCAGGATCTTTAGGAAATCTATAAAATGACAGCTGGGGATTTTTTGCTTGATTATTTGTACATCCAAATGCTGAACAACCGATTGTCATTGTGAATTTCAGCTATACTAACAGTATTACACAGTTCTATGTGCTAGTTTGTTTTACGTCCAAAGTGGCGGTGTTGACATTTTGACCTAGCGGTAATGTCAAAGCAGCATGACGTCACGTGAATAGGGTCTATAGAGCAAAACATGTTGATTCGTGGTTTAATTCCAGACACAGCTCGTCATAAATTGTCCTCCACTGTTATTAAACATAAGCGGTATTTATTTTTGATGTACGTAAGGACAGAAAATGTTTCGCAGGGCCAAGTCAAGGCAAAAGGCAAAAATAGCCAGGGAAACTAGTCAGATTGCTACACCCCCCTCTAGTGGTTGAATATTGAAATGCTATTAATGACGGAAATGACAGGTTTACTGCAATTATTGTTTTATTACTTTTTCATTTTATTTGCCGATTCGCGACTAAAAATCTCCTGATCTTGCACCCCCTTGGCAGGTACTCACACCCCGCTGCTCTAGACAATGTGTAACATCACAGCCTTTCTGCCTTTGCTCACTGTACATCTCATGTGTAGGTCTATGGCCTCAGTTGCACTGTCTTCAGTTTTTTTTTCGTATGTCATAGTGGAGGAATTGCAAACTTGTAAGAAACTGTATTACAGGAGTAATATTAATGCATACATTTGTGTTGGACCACACTTAACACTTAACGTCTCTTATCATCATCTTCTTCTTGTTTGCAGGTGACTGACAGATCAGTGCAGGCATTTGCAGAACACTGTCCAGAGCTGCAGTTTGTGGGCTTCATGGGCTGCTCGGTCACCTCACAGGGAGTTATACACCTCACCAGGGTGAGTGATGTCACGCCGAGTCCCATATCGTCACCAATCAGCACTGTGGTCCACACATTCCTGTTGGTTAGATTCAAAAACAGTGCTATTTTACATGAATGTCAGGTTTCAGAAGCATTCCTTGCACAGTGCAAGCACTGCTTACTTCCTCATTTCAGAAAGGAGCAAATATGAACAGACACTTGTCAGTAATCAGAAGAGTTCCATCCCACAAGTGTTAGAACTGAGTCCTGCCCCACACCACAGCTAAACCCTTCCTCACAGATTACTCAAACTCTGGTTGAAGTTTTCTCCTTTACTTTTAAATCTCATTAGAGTGTAATGAGGTGAATCGTAAAACATAGAAGCTGTGAGAACACCCTGCTGGTTGTGCATTACCATGCTAATGAGAGCAGATTCTGTGGTTGAAGATATCTCCCTCATGGTCGCGTCAAACTCCGAGCTGTAATTGTCTAAATGGGAATGATAAGATGTGTGTACTAGTCCTCATGCTCGTTTTTCTCTCACGCAGTACAGGATTAATAACACACACTAAACAAGGTGTAGGAGGTCAGCTGGCCAATAAAGTCACATTTATTAGTAATAAAATGTCTTAATTGCTATAGTCTTAATGGAAATAACTTTGAGTACATTGTTACGTGTTTATTCACAAATCCCTTAGATTGCTGTTCATAATATAAAGTTGTGTACCCTAAATGGAAATTAAACTGAAAGTGGCGCACATTGCCTACGTAAGCCACACTTTGTCGAAAGCTCAGCCTCGAGCAGTGCAAATAAACTGCTGTGTCTCATTTTCATGGGGAGTTCCTAAAAATATCATTACATTATACAATTCACCTGGTGGCAGCATTTATGTAGCATAACAATTATTGAAATGAGGTCGCACATCCACCTTGCATCGCATTCTCTCTCCGGATTTTTATTTCCATTTCACTTAGTGCCAGAGGTCGGAATGGGAAATAAGCTTGCTCTCCACCAGAGGGACCTGCTTTATTCAGCAGATCACAGTCCAGACCCCCCCCCCCCCAACCTCAGCACCAACTCATTTTTTTTCCACTCTGTGTATTTTGTTTATGAAACAACACAAAATAAAAGGTGTATGAGAGCGAGCCGGAGGAGCAAGATGGAAAAGAAGAACGTATGCGGAATATGTGATTTGGAGATTTGATTTTTTTTCACTGTTAAGACATTTGCATGCAAGTTTTGTATTAGCTTTTGTTCTTACTTTAAAACAAAGTGAACAATGCGAAGAGCACTAAGTATTCTTTAATTTAAGGGACTGCAAGTCCAAAAACAACATCATGTGCTTTAACAGCAATGCAAGTGTTTATGAAAATGGGCTTCTAGGTGAGCAGATTATTTAAGTTGATTGTTGCCACAGAAGGTCATATGGATCTGCTTGCTAACTCTAGCTCTGCCCTTGCTATATTGGAGCACCTGTTTGGAGAGCAAATCTTCCATCTCACACATTCTCAGATCTCATAAATAAGCTTTCACCTTTCTCCAGCTGTTTAATGATCTGTCTCCAGGATCATTCAAATCTGCCATCAATCTCATCCATCATCATCCACAGAAATGAGTCTCATTCAGGAATGGAATTTTTGATGACTCTCCGGACCTGGGATCTACCTGCCTTTATAATCAGAACTGTCACCTCACCGTTTGAAAAGTCATCAGAAAAGCAGCCTCTTACTTTTTATTACCTTCTCATATCCATCTCTTTAATTTGCATTAAGTGCTGCTTCCTGAGTGCGGCACAGAGCTGATTTGAGTGAAAGAGTTTTAACCTGAGCAGACAAGCAGTTATATAGAGCTCTGCTGTAAACACTGACAGTGAGAGATGTTACTTAAAATAAGCAGAGAGGGTAAATTCCTAGACTTTCTACTTTAGCAGCCTTTTTAAAGTATATCCACTGAGGACCACGGTTATTTTCCAACACTTTTGAGATGTACAATACTGTGCAAAAGTCTGAGGCACATGCAAAGAAATGCTGGAGAGCAAAAATGCCTTCAAAACTAATGAAAGGAAATGTTTCTGCATTAAAAATACTAGAAAGTGAACAGTAACAACAGTAAATAGTAATAAATGAAAAAAATATTTGGTGGGGCAACTCATCGCTTAAAAAAAAAAAAGAAATAGTAGTCTAAGATACACTTTGTGCAGTTTTATAAAGAAATTATGTGGTAAGTTTTACTGATTATCTTGCAGAACCAGACACAGTTCTTCTGGAGACTTTGACTGTCACGCTCGCTTCTTATTTTTGCAGCAAAACCCAACAGCCTTCATTATGTTTTTTTCTGTGAAAAGTGGTCTCTTATTATGTAATATTCTGCTTTCTTGACTTACATACAAACATTTTTCTGTAACATTTAATTTTGTGCTGGAGAACTAATGTTTGGAAATCTAAAAGGTTTTTGTACTGACTCGATAATAGTCATAAAATAAAAATCTATAACTTTGTACTAAAAAACCCCAAATAGGATGCCTAAGACTTTTGCACAGTACTGTAGGTCTGTTGACATTTTCTTACAGGAGAACAGGGGAATTTAATCCGTTGCGCAACCCGGGGAAAATAAATCACCATCTTGTCCGTTCTGAGTGTTGCAAGTCTTTATGGCTGTATTAATGAATTTATTGATGTGTGTTTTCATCTCGGGTTTTTGTAATGAATATGGAGCATGAAAGGTTGAACGGATGTTGATTTTGCTTCCTGAGCGTGTTCTTGCTCCTTTGCATCTCGCAGAGGAGATTAAGTGGCACCTCAGAGAGGAGTTCTGGAGAGGTCATGCATGGGTAATGTATGCTGGAGGAGGTGTGTGGACAGACAGAGCAGAGGCAGCTGGCAAAGTATGAAGACCATCTCCATTAAACTGCAGGAGGTTTCCGCTTTCCTCACCCAGTCTGAACTCTGGCCTTGATGCCTACACACTTTCTCTTTCTTCTTTTGCTAGGTGACTGCCAGGACTCATCTATCCTGTTGGATCACATGCATATAGGTGTTGTATTAAAAAAAAGGGGAGGGGGTGGGTTGGGGAAGTAAGAGAAACACCTTGAATAGACTTTCATAGCTCGGATCCCTGTTGCTTTGCATTGGCACACATATAGATTTAATATAGCATCTCCCCCTCTTCACTCTACCACACATACCTCCAGCATTTGGAAGTGATTATCACACGGTCTGTGAAAGCGTCTTGAACAGGCAGCTTTAGCCAAAAACCCTTCACTTTGTTCTTTCGGGATGTTTTAGATGGCCCTTCATCTTAATGGCTCTGCCTTGACTTCACTTACCCATCAATCTCACACACTCCCTCTGGAATTCTGATATTATACTCAGATGGGAAAGACAAAAAAAATTCCATTTAGATAAAAAGGAAAGCAAAAACAAAAGGCCAAGAGCATTTTCTGGAAGCATCATGCCTGTAACAGCAATAACAGATTTTCTGTTTTCTCATCTTTGCCAGCTCTGTTCTTAATTAGAGTCTGCTTTAGTTCTTGTAAAGTGATCAAACAAAATGAAGAGCTCTCCCGTGAGAATCAAAGCCGAGCTGTGGATCCTCAGGGAGGGCTCTCAAGCCTAGCTGTGCTGGCCTGATGTTAAAAAGGCTAATCGACCCTGACAGTTGAGTTTTGGGGGTTTGCTTATGATTTGAATATATTATGCCTCAACTTTTCATTCATTTATTCATCTTCAGTAACCACTTTATTCTAGAGAGGGTCATAGCGGATGCAGAGCCTATCCTGGGAACACTGGGAGTGAGGTGGGAATACCCCCTGGATGGGACGCCTGTATCATGCACATACATATTCACACCTATGGGCAGTCTAGTGTTTTCCATCTTGCGTTTTTCGTGAGGTGGGAGAAATTGGAGAACCAGGCGGAACTCCACATGGACACGGGGAGAGCATGCGTAACTCCACACAGACAGTAACCTGAGCTGTGAAGTGCCCAATTACTTGGTGAAATTCTAGTGAACAGGATGAACGTCTCTACAATAAGCCTAGATGCCACACCAGTTCTCATTAGTGATAATGACAACCACAGTTGGTGGTGGTCAGTGGGTGTTTGTGGGGCATCTTAATAATTGGGCCTTGGTTTCTCTCTCTGTCTCTCTCTCTCTCTCTCTCTCTCTCTCTCTCTGTGTGTCAATAGTTGGAAAAGACCACCCTTCTCTTATCTTATGTTCCTGACTGGGAAAGGCAAAATAAACAGGCTGCCAGCGGCCTTTGAGCCACCCTTGCATGGAGCGATAACCCCCCCAAAATACGCAGGGGATGAGGAAAGGAGGATCGGGGGCACCAGAGAAGGGGGAAATTATTCTAATCATTTTATTCACAGCCAAAGGCTGAAGGAAGAAAGGAATTCTGCAGCGCTCCAAAATTAGCAAGAAAAAAAAGCTTTCTTGGCTGACTCTTCAAACCTACGTAAAAGAGAAGGAGGGCAGAGAGTTCAGAAAGGGCTGCAGCGAAGTTTTTCAAAAGGCTTTTATTATAAATGTCACTATACTTTAGTTCCATTTCAGCACTGTAGAGAACACATGAGGTGATGAAGGAGAAGCCAGGTTGGAAATCAGAAGCACAGACATAAGAGAAGCACAGTTTAATTTTAAGCACGGCTGTTAATAAATTGTCTCCCAATATATTCTATAATTTCTGTGGTTATTATTTTGCAACATTTTAATTTGTTTCTGAATAACAGTTATGAAATAGTGGGTTAATAGAGTAAATGAGACAGTTGAAACTAAGAGAAATATTGTGCAAAAATAAGATCTAGCACATAATTCAATTATCATTGAAGTATTATGCTTTTGGACTGCCTCTCTATAATCTTGGGGAGTGTAATATATTTCTAAAAATGGCTAAAAGGAGAGTGCCCACAAAGGTTTGAAGTGCTGCCCTGATCCCGCTTGGTGTGTCTCATGAGGTCTTGGTGGATTTCTCCTCAATAAATCTCTAGCTATGTTTTTTGTGCAGTAGATGAGAAACTGATCATGTGACCTGGCCACAGCCCTGCAGGAATCAGAGGCCAGAATCTCTTATCATACTGGACAGAGGGAGACCTGCAGGCTTATCCACAATCCTCTGCCCATATACTTCTTAATGCCTTTGTCACATGATTTTTCTATTTGCTATAACAGAAAAGATGTTCACATCAAATATCAGAATGTGGGAAAATGTGCTTTCAGTGACTTTGATCAGGGCATGGCTGCTGCTGCCAGACAGGCTGGTTTGAGTATTTCAGAAACTGCTGATGTCCTGGGATTTTCACACACGACAGTCTCTATAGTTTACAAAAAGCATCCAGGAATAACTGTCCAGTTTTGGTGAACCTGTGCCCACTGTAGACTCAGTTTCCTGTTGTGCATTCTGAGATGCTTTTCTGCTCAACACAGTTGTAAAGAGTGGTTATTTGATTTAATGTAGGCTTCCTGTCTGCTCAAATAGGCTGAATGGAAAATAGCATGAATGACCTGGTGTACAGATGTAAGTAGTAGTTGTGTAAAGAAGTTTTATACATAAATGTTTAATTATATAACCTGTACTTCAGCCTAAATCATTACTGCAGTTGTGTTTAAGTGAATCTTTATTATAGAATGCACAATATTGGGCACAGGTTCACTGGGACCGGACACTAGACCAGCCGACATTTTTCCAATCTTCACTTGTCCAGTTTTGGTGAACCTTGGGGGTATTTTTGATGAAGTTAAAATTAAACTGTTTGTGTGTGTGTTTTTTTTGTTGCTAATGACATTTTTACTATACAATGCAATCCAGTAAAAGTATGGACAGTATACAGCTCAAATCAGTCTAACTATAAACAGCTGAAATATTAAGCATGTAGTATGAATTAATCACGGTTTACAAGGTTAGCATTTGAATTAGCGCTGCACATTAGGGCAAAAACACGTGGTAAATTTTACTTATTGGTTTAATCATTATTTTTACATTAATATGAATGGAAAAATTAATATGCCTATAAATAATAGTAATAATGAATTGTGCTCACAGCTTTTGTGTGTGTGTGTGTGTATAAAATGAAATTAGATGTTTCTACATTAAAAAAATATAAAGAGCAGTAAACAGTAATAAATTACACAAAGTCAATATTTGGTTTTACTGAGCATCTTGTAGAACCATCCACAGTTCTTCTGGAGACTTTGACTGTCACACTTGCTTCTTATTTTTGCAGCAAAGCCCAGCAGCCTTCATTACGTTTTTTGTCTGAAAAGTGGTCACTTATGTAATATGTAGCATACAGAAAAATGTTTCAAAACATTTTTCTGTTACATTTCATTTTGTGCTGGAAAGCTAATGTTTGGAAATCTAGCTCATCAACCTCAAGGTTTGATGTTTTGTGCATGTTGACGCGCTTTTCTGCTTACCATGGTTGTAAAGAGTGATTATTTGAGTTAGTATGTCCTTCCTGGCAGCTCAAACCATTCTGATCATTTTCCTTTGACCTCTATAATCAACAAGGTATTTGAACTGAACTGTCACTCAGTGTTTTTATTTTTATTTATTTTTTAATATTCTGTGTAAACTCTACAGACTGTTGTATGCACAAATCCCAGGACATCAGCAGTTTCTGAAATACTCAAACCAGCCCATCTGGTACCAACATCCATGCCA
>JAOTRR010000033.1:1607293-1618210 GCA_028570945.1 Gogo arcuatus
GGGGGGGGTCTCCCAGACAGTGAAGAGCACATAGGGTAAGAGCAGGTCCCAGTTGCAGCCCTCTTCTTCCACCACTCATCACAGCATCCTTTTCAGGATCTGATTGAACCTCTCAATGCACCCATCTGTTTGGGGGTGGTAGACAGAGGCTTTCAGATGCTTTACCTACAGCAGTTGACATAAGTCTAGCATCGGCTTAGACATGAATGGGGTGCCTTGGTCAGTGAGCAAGTCCTTTGGGAATCCCACTCAGCCGAAGAGGATGATGAGCTCACATGCGATGTTCTTGAAAGTGGCCTTTCACATGGGAACAGCCTCAGGATACCTCGTGGTGTAGTCCACTACCACCAATATGTACTCGTGGCTGCAGGCAGACTTTGGGAGTTGCCCTACCAGGTCCATACCCAACCGCTCGAATGGGACACTGATGATGGGCAGGGGAATGAGAGGAGCTGGGGCTGGCTTATATGGAGTCATCTCCTGACATTGGGGGCATCTTTGGCAGAAGTTGCGTACCTCTGCCACCATATCTGGCCAGTGGAACTGGTCCCAAATCTTCTCCAAGGTGTTCAGAGGTCCCAGGTGGCCACCTAGCGGGTGGATGTGGGCCAGGTGCATGATAATGTCAATCTTTATGCAGGGCATGATGAGGAGATTGCAGGGTTTGCCACAGCAGTTGCAATGGTAGTAGAGCAATCCATTTTTGACAAGGAAGTAGGCCACGGGTATGTACCCTACCTGGGTAGGGTTTGTGTTCTTCCCATTGATTTGTAGCACCTAGCCCCAGCAGTACTTCAGCTGGTCATCCACCTTCTGCTTCCTGCTAAAGTTCCCCTCTCGGGTTGCCTGGTTACACACAATGTAGAGAGGGTTAGAGAGGGAGTTGCGCTCACCTTCTGAGCTGGCCTCAGCATCTGCCTCCTCTTCCTCGGTGAGGAGGGCAGCACACACAGGGGCTGGAGCATGGTGCTGATGCTGGCGTCTCTGGGGGGCTTGTCATTTCCTCTCAGGTGCTGGGTGGTAGAACTCCGGCCAGCCTCTTCCTATAAGCAAGGACACAGGCAGCTCTGGGATAAGCCCAATGGTTAGTGGCCACTCACCTCTCTGACTACCCACCTACACCTCAGCAGCAAGGACCTCCCTCACATCCCCGTGGACACATATCACCTCCAGGCTTCCGCTGGGTTTGATAGCAGTGGGCAGAGCTGATGCACAAGCTAGGGTGATGGCACTTTCCGAGTCCAACAGGGCTAGGACTGGCTTCCCATTTAGTCGGAGGGTAACAGTGGGGGTGCTGGTGCAGAGGACATCATGCATGGCACAGCCAGCTAACCAAGGCTTGTGGATCCTGGGCAGAGAGGCTCTGTCAGTTTTGGTGGACATGGGCTTGTCTGAAGGCATAGGATTGGGTTGTTGCTCTTCCTATGTCCCTCTCGGTGTCCAGTGGGCTGCACTGGGAAGGCGGCAGAGCTCTTGATGAAAGTCATGCTCTTGTGACTGTCTCTAGCCCCTCATGATCTTGAGCATGGATAGGTCACACTTGATAGTGGTGGTGACCATGTCCCTTGGAGTCTTCGCTGCTTTCATCCCTACAGCTTTTCTTTCTTCTCCAGGGAGGGCCCCTAGGAACTTGTCGAGGGTGGCACATTCCACTACCTCTGACGGGAACAGCTGGTCTGGCTGGAGCCACTTTTGGGTGATGTGTAGGAGCATGTCCATCTGTTCTTGTGGTTTCCAGCCAGGTTGATGGGCCCAGAGGAGGAACTCAGAGGCGGATCGAGTGGAGGAGAGCCTACAGTGGGCCAGGACCTCTTCCTTCAGGGTGATATCATCGTCCACCTCTTTGTTGGAGAGTGCGTAGTAAGCCCACTGCGCCTCCCTGGTGTGCAGAGGGGCCAGGGCATGGGAGCAGTCCTGGAGGGCCCAGCCCCTCAAGTAGTGACCCTCTCAAATGTGCCCCAGAATGCCATGACATCATCATCGGCAGTCAGCTTCATGAGCAGGCGTTGGGTGTCCCAGGTTGGGGAGGGGTGCCACTGCAGCTAGGGCAACTTGTCTGAGGATCAGTACCTTCTGGGTCACCATGTGGAGGCCCCGCCCCATCTCCTGGGAGAGCTGTGATTGCTGGAGACTGACCTCAAGGAGATGCCACACTACTGGGGGGGGGGTTTGGGTCTGGGTCTTCTGCCTGTATTCTCCACATGCACTATATATAATGATGAATATATATTCATCATTTTATCTATAATCAATATATGCAAGTTACTAAATATCACATGCATTGTATTTAATTTTTCTTCTCCTAAAGGTGTGTAAGGTAATTTCACATCTGTCCTGATGGAAAATGTACTATGGATGGTCCTGGCTCCCAAGTTGAAGACAGCAATTCACTCAATAGAACAGACACTTTGGCTGGTGCACTTGCAATTTGAGGTAATAATCTGGTTGCTTCATAATGAATAGCTCTGATTAAATGGGACTTTCCTGTTCCCACACCTACAGTAACAAATAAATGGAAAGGCTCTGGGTTTTTACCTCTAACTTTCTCTAAGAACCACTGTTTTACTTGATATTGTCACGAATGACGCGGAAGCTCAGAGTTCACGGCAGCCTTCAAACATGGCCGCCTCCCTCCCTCTCCCGAATTCTAATTAGTGCAGCACCTGCTCCACATTCCCCTAATTACCACCAAACAATACATAAGCACTCTTCCTCCATCTGCTCAATGCGAAGTATCGCTCAGTGTTCACATACCTGATTGTACCAAGCCTTTACATTCCGCTCTGCTTATTTCTGTCTATGACCTTGCTTCCCTACTTTGATCTTTGCTCTGCCTCTGACACACTGACTGCGCCTCGCACAACCCTTGCTTCCCCTGACTACAAATTGGATTACAATTTGGATTTGTTTACCAGTTTTCTACGAACTCTTCTCCGTGATTGCATCCATAAGTTGCCTGCATTTCTGACAGAATACTTTACCTACATCATGGATGCAGCAGAGGAGACACAGCAAACTGCTCTTTCAGGGCAGGGACTTCTATTAGGAGAACACCAGCAGATGCTAAGTGAATTGGATATCCGCATCTCACAGCTAACTGCTGCAGTGTTGCAGGCTCTCCTAACGTGCCCAACACCCACTGCGAGTGTTCCTCTCGTGTCCCAACCTGACAAATTCTCTGGAGAGGTTTCTGAGTGCAAAGGCTTCCTGCTTCAGTGCTCTCTCTCTACTTCACTACACAGACAGGTACGACTGACCAGAAGAAAATTGCTCAGTTTATCAACTTCCCCACTGGGAAGGCGCTCCATTGGCTGACCGCTGTGTGGGAAAGGGGTGGTGAGCCCACAAATTCTTATGATCACTTTGTTGAACTGTTTAAGAGTGTTTGACCACCAGCCAGACAGTGTTGAGGTCAGTGAGTGGCTGTTGACAATACAGCAGGGGGATCGGAGAGTTGCCGAATATGCACTAGAGTTCCGTACCCTTGCTGCCGGGAGTAGGTGGAGAAAGCCGGCCCTGAAGGCCACTTTTCGTCAGGAACACGACCCCCTCATTCTTATGGAGCTAGCCTGTTGGGATGAGCAACAAACCCTGGACTCCCTCATCGACCTAGCCATCAGGCTTGACAATCTCCTCCAAAATAGGCTGTCACTACAAGGTTCCATCTCGAACACTCTGACTTCCATTACCCCTACACCCACTTGAACCACACCAAGCGTGAACGAAGGCAGTGGGAGGGCTTGTGCTTCTATTGTGGAGGAGCCAATCATCTGCTAGTGCACTGTTCCATTCGGCTTGGAGGCCCTAGGAGATCTGCTGGAACTGAGGGAGCTACTAGCACCCCTACATCTCTGCTGGTGAGTCCCACTCTATCTCCACCACACCATTTTTTCAAATTAAATGTACTGTTAAAGCTCTCAGAATCATCCCATGTTCTCTCTGCCCTGATAGACTTAGGGACTGCTGGCAACTTCATCGACAGTACGTTCATCCAGAAACTCCAGATACCCACACAAGAGCTCCCGAAACCTGTAAGCATTAAGGCCATTGATGGTGGATCCACTGGGGTGGTTCGTCACTACCCACACCTTGCCGCTGGATCTTCATGTCAGTGCTTTACACATGGATACCATCTCCCTTGTCGTCACCCGTACACAAAACCAGGCCATTATCCTAGGCTTTCCCTGGCTGCAGCTCCACGACCCACATATCTCCTGGCAGCACAAAGAAATCAAACAATGGTCCCCATCATGCTAGCAGCATTGCCTCCACCTGCCTGAATTCACCCAAGCCTCCACCTCTTTGGAGAGCCCTGACCCCATCAGCACCACATCCCACCATGCTACAGTGAATAGAAGGAGGTCTTTAGATTTACAAGAGGCACTGCAGCAGGGGTACGTTTGTCCCTCCATGTCACCCGCATCAGCTGTTTTTTTTGTTTGTTTTTTTGAAAAGAAAGGAGGAGGCCTCAGGCCATGCATTGATTACCAAGGCCTGAATCAAGTCACAGTTAAATTCCATTATCCCCTATCTCTAGTTCCCTCGGCCTTGAAGCAGCTGCACTCAGTGCAGATCTTCACTAAGCTTGACCTCAGAAGCACCTATAACCTGGTATGGATTAGAGAGGGAGATGAATGGAAGATGGCATTCAGCACTACCGCGGGCCACTTCGAATATTGTGTAATGCCACATGGGCTATCTTGTGTGCCCAGTGTCTTTCAGTGCCTGATCAGTGATGTGCTCAGGGACATGCTTGGCCATTACGTCATTGCCTATATAGATGACATTCTCATCTACTCTCCTGATGAGGAGAGCCATGTAAAGCATGTGAAGGCTGTGCTTGGCTGGCTCCTGGACAATCATTTATATGTAAAGGCTGAAAAATGTGAATTCCACGTACCGCAAATCACATTCCTGGGCTATGTCTTAAGTGCCGAGGGAGTCAGCATGGACAAGGACAAGATATCGGCAGTAACGACATGGTCAACCCCCACCACGGTCAAGGAGCTCCAACGATTCCTGGGGTTCACAAACATTTACTGGCACTTCATCCAGGGCTTCAGCTTCATTGCTGCTCCCCTCATGTCCCTACTAAAGAAGGGGCCCAAGTGCCTCCAATGAAACCAGGTGGCCGAGGATGCGTTCACTCAACTAATGTCTGCTTTCACCTCAGCCCCCATCCTCAAGCATCCCAACCCCACCAAGCCCTTCATTGTGGAGGTCAATGCCTCAGAGTCAGGGGTTGTGGCAGTGCTCTCACAACACTTTGGGGAGAGACCCAAGCTACACCTAGTGGCCTTCTTCTCCAGGAAGCTCACACCAGCAGAGCAAAATTATGACATCGGATACTGGGAGCTCTTGGCTGTCAAGCTGGCGTTAGAGGAGTGGAAACACTGGTTCGAGGGAGCCACACACCCTTTCACAATATATACAGATCACAAAAACCTGGAATACCTCAAGTCTGCAAAACGTCTGAACCCCCGTCAAGCACGCTGTTCCCTCTTCTTTACCAGGTTTCATTTCACAATCACATACAGACCCAATTCCAAGAATACCAAGGCAGACTCCCTGTCCAGAATGCAGTCCCCTGTAACCACTGCCCAGGACCCCACAACAATCCTATCACCTGAATGCTTCATCAATGCCCTCACATGGGACATCGACAGAGAGATAACACAGGCCCAACCAGGTTGCATTCCAGAAGACTGCCTCCCTGACAGAAAGTATGTACCCCCATGACTCCGAGGTCAACTCATCATCTGGGCTCACTCCTCGCCAGCCATGGGGCACCCTAGCAGTCAGCACACCTACCAGAGGTGTCATACAAGCTAGAACTCTCATAGCACTGCCATCTATCACCTACCTTTCATGTTTCCTGCCTAAAGCCAACCATCTCAGGGCCCCTAACAACTGACACCTCAGTCACGTCACCCCCAGCACCACTTAATCTGGAGGGAGAACCCATGTACTTGGCGCTCAACTCATGCCGCAAACAGGATAACATTAAGTACTTGGTGGACTGGGAGGGTTACAGCCCCAAGGAATGCAGTTGGGTCCCAGCCAGGGACATCTTGGACCCACTGCTCAAGCAAGAATTTCATGCCAGGCACCCCGAAAAACCAGCATTACAAGGCAGAGGCCATCCCAAAAGAGGAAGCGCTCCCAGAGTGAGTGCCTCGGGGAGGGGGATTCTGTCACGAATGACACGGAAGCTCTGAGTTCACGGCAGCCTTCAAACATGGCCGCCACAGACTATGACTCCCAGCAAGCACCACACCGCCCTCCCTCTCCCGAATTCTTATTAGTGCAGCAGCTGCTCTGCATTCCCCTAATTACCACCAAACAATACATAAGCACTCTTCCTCCGTCTGCTCAATGCGAAGTATCGCTGTGTTCACATACCTGATCGTACCAAGCCTTTATATTCCACTCTGCTTATTTCTGTCTACGACCTTGCTCCCGCCTTTCCCTATTTTGATATTTGCCCTGTCTCTGACACAGACTGCACCTCGCACGACCCTTGCTTCCCCTGACTACAAATAGGATTACAATTTGGATTTGTTTACCAGTTTGCTATGAACTCTTCTCCATGATTGCATCCATAATTTGCCTGCATTTCTGACAGATATAAAATATCTTTCTGTTTGGAGTTAAGAGACCTAAGTAGATTGAGAGCATCTGATCTACACAAGACATTCAAACTAGATTCAAACCGATTGCTTCTTTCATTTTGAGTGAATAGTTCAGGAATTATGTTAACATGCTCATCAGGTTCTTTTGATGAATCTCGAATTTCTTGTTGACCTTCCAAGTGTTCTGACTCCTGCTCAGGACATATCTCACACCATAAATCTTCAAGGCTGCATGCATCAACTGAAACGCTTTTGACTTGAGAAAGAATTTAATTTCCTTTTTCAAGTAATGGCCAATTTCCATCTACTACAGTTTTGAAATCTTGAACATTACCATTGTTAACACATTGACCATTACGATAAAAAAAAGCTCATATGTGGGAAAATTAGGTGGTTTTAAGTCTGCGTCGCTACAGTAAGGTAGGATTAATTGCAAAATGCTCTGATAATATTTTTCTGGACTGGAATCAGCAGAGAATCATGCATATCTAATTACAGCTGATTTTGAGTTAGTTCTCTGTCTAACAAAACCTAAATTGTTTTTCAGTGGAATTCTTCTTCAACATTTGTGTTCTACTAACAACACGATATTCAGATGCAAACTTAGCTATACACATGCTTGGAAAAAGGTCAGAATCTGGCCTCAATTTATAACGATCTACATGGCTGGTCATCCACATATCTTGTTCACTAAGACAATGTGATTGTGCTTTCCGCTGAAGCACTTTCGGTGGCAAGCTAAGTCGAACACAATTATCTCCTGTGGGGATAAACTCAACTTTTAGCAAAGCCTCCATTAAATGCTTGTTTGTTAATCTATATACTGCTTCCTGTGCACTTATATCATGGTTGTGTAAATACACACTGGCTAGTTTTTGTAAGGCCCTTTTTGCCTCAGCATTATCATACTTTGTAGCCTCATGATGAGCACTACTCAATAACAATCCCATCTCTTTTTCTGCTTTTGATATACAAGAAATTATATAAACAATGCATGCGTATGCATCTACTATGTATTGAATATCCATGTTTGCATTCCAAGCCTTCATAAAGTTTTTATTATATGGATTTACTCACAAATCTGTAATTTCATACTTGTTTGTTTGTGGGGGGGGGGGTTTGTGCCAGCAATGTTGTATGCCAATTCAAATTTCTGTTGGTCCTTACCAATACTGGCAAACAACTCAGAGACTGTACTGCAAGGTATTGTATCGCTAGATATTGCTGATTTTACCTTAACCAACATTTTTGTTGCCTCTTCTTTACTTATTGTATTGTTTGAATCTTCATTTTTAACTGAACATGTACATGGATTTTTGGTGCAATTACAACTTCTACCTGAAGTATCTGGTTTCATTTTTCTGGAAGTGAAAGTTTTATTGGTAGGCGGTCACGGAAAATTGAAATGACATATAGTGTTACTTTTGCAACATGTTTTGGAATACCTTTTATTGTGCATTTGAACTTTTGAAACAATTTCACGTAATTCATCATCATCATCATCTGGTAGTTTACATGAAATATATTTGTCTATAAATTTAACAACATTGTCAGCATTATCTATATCAATTTGAGGTGTATTGTCCACCCAAAACATTGCATGAATATGAGGACTGCCTTTTTGTTGAAATTCAACACAATAGAAATAATCTTCTATGTTACCTATTGGTTGATTGGGTGACAAAATTACTTTTTGCAAAAATGTATGCCATCTAAAATCAAACATACGAGCTGCTGTGACTGGGTTGTGCAATAAGGCACATTTTTCTGCCCAATCCAAACTTTCTATACTGTCAATCCTATTATCTTTCTGTCGTGCTTTTCAATAGATTTCCCCATCTCATATCTGCTGATGAAAATGAACAAAAAAATGTTGGTATTCCAAGCTGTCTCACCATAGCAAACAAATCTTTTTGAACACCTGACCAATACGCAGGTGTTCCTCTGATAGGTCAAAGAAACATATAACCTTCATCACACTTAAGAAACTGCTTTAAAGACTGTTCATCTTTCAGTAAATCTGCAGAGATTTGACTTCTAGTCTTTGAGTTATGCCCTTTGCACATTGCTATGGATATATTCGATGACACTTCTACTTCACTTATATATTGGGCATAGAAAATGTATTCCAGATTACTTGCAAACCTGCCATCTGCATTCAAAATATGATTATTGAAATAGTGTGACAATGTTAGTCAATTGTTTCTAAAATCATAATACATATGTGGGTCCACCCCTTGGAAATAATGTTGGAAAACATTTAGCCTCATTACTTTTGTCATGCAGTAATTGAACAGGATTATTACCTTCTGCAGGAGCTATGTTTAGAATGTTGTCATATTGATCTAGAATTTCTTGACCGAAGTCCACTGGCTGAAGTCATGTATCCATAAACATACCATGCATTTGTCTGTCATGTAGCTTCTCATCAGTTTCAATATATGGCTGTGCTCCATCCTCAATTGTAATATTTGTTATATCTTTCACTACCAGATACCTGCTTGTCTAAGTCATCATTATTTGAAATATATTGTTTAGTATTAGACTGTTTTCTGTCTATAATATTTCCATCATATCTGATATTTACATCCTGGCCTGAAAATGATAAACCTGTCTGACAGTGACCCAGGGAAACTGCTGTCAAAACAGCGCATCGCTCCTCGCACAGCCGCTCCCACAGTGCTGAAGAAACAGCGGCACTTTAGCACCATTGTTTTGGACAGCCCAAGTCAGCATGGCTATGGGGTGGAGCCAGCTGATCACGCATGGCTGGAGCGGCATAATTGGTGCTTTAATTGACCCTCCTCGAGCAGCCAGGGGAATATAAAAAGGCACCGCAAACAGCACAGGTTAGTCAGTGTGCTCCGGGCTACAAACTCATGTGCTTCTTCTCTGTCTTGCTCTGTGTGCGCCCAGGTCACCTTGCTGACGTGGAAGAAGAGGACAATGAGCTTGAGCTCCGCGGACGTTACGCTGGCAACCCGCTTCGCCACTGGAATGCTCATCACAAATGTCGCGGCCAGCCCCCGCCTGCAACCTCACCCTAGGCCAGTTGGGCTTCCCGGCACCTGCACTGTCTGCACTCACCTCACATCTCACTCTCCAGCACTTCCCCACTTCCCACTTTCTTCAATAAAATCCATGTGTTTGCACTGAAACCTGGGTTGTGTGTCCATGCTCACTCACCCCCTCGCAGCGTGAGTCCTACACTGGTGGAGAATACGGGCCTGAGCACAACACCCCCACCACCCTTCCTTATGGAACCACTCCTGAAGCATCTCCTGGAGATGAACCTCCAGCAACAACAAATCACACAGGAGCTTGCAAAAGGGCTGCTAGTCACCATCCAGAAGCTGCTGCAGCAACAAGCCAGAGCCCCCCTCCCCGGCCACCTCCCGGATCCCCGCCCAGAGGCCCTGCATCTGCTACACAAGTTCACCCCCTCTGACAATGTGGAGGCATATCTCTACACCTTTGGGCAAACGGCATATAGAGAAGGGTGGCCCAAAGAGGAATGGGCCCAGGCTCTGCTCCTCTCCTTACTGGGGAGGCTCAACTGGCCTACTTCAGCCTCCCGCTGGCCGTGGCAGATGATCATGAAGGAGCAGATACTGGGGTGCTGCGGGTTCTCCGTCAGCCAGGCCGCAACAGAGTTCCATCGCTGGACATATGGATTCGCTGCTAAGGACCACCAAGCGCTGGCTACATCCCGAGCAGCACTCAGCAATGCAGGTCGCAGAGCAGGTCACCATGGACCAGTTCCTCCGGGCACTGCCATCTGAAGAGTGCATGGCCGTCGGGATGAGGACACCCAAGACCCCCATGGAACTGATGGAAGCCCTCTAGTGCGCCCTGGCAACCTTGGACATACAGAAACAAGTAGCCACAAGGCTGAGACAGGGCAAGTCAAGTCAAGTCAAGTTTATTTATATAAAGTCTCAAAGAGCTGTACTTGGTTTCCTGCAAGATCACAGACTATGGTAAGCGCGACAGATCATTGTATAATCAGTCATTGTTAAATGCCCCATTAAATGCACATATGCCACATGAATTAACCCACACTTGCTTAAACTTATATTTTGTTTTGTCCTGCCAAATGCTATTTCACATGGTAAGCAATGTTGTGTGTGTGTGTGTCCAACTGTCATGGATAAAGCCAAGTTTTAGCTTCATTCTCTAATTCACGTCAAGTCAAGTTTATTTAAATAGCGCTTTTAACAGCAGACATAATCGCAAAGCAGCTTTACAGAAAAATAAACACTAAGCATATGAACTAATTTTATCC
>JAOTRR010000033.1:1663382-1676422 GCA_028570945.1 Gogo arcuatus
AAAGGCGCGCTGATTGCGCTTTAACCGGCAACAGGTGTGTCCCATTAGTCCCTGAAGCGCGCGCAAAGCGCTCTGTGTGCGTGGACGCACACAAGAGCTCGAGCTGCTTCTTGCGCACATAGGCGTGACAAATAATTGTGTGTAATCTGTGTTTTACTCCTCCTCCTCTTCCTAGTACTACTATTAATAATAATAATAATAATAATAATAATAATAGTTGAAGTGGTATTTATTTTTGTATAATTTCTATATTTTTCTTGCATTAACTGCAATAACTGAAATTTATTGCAGTATTTCTACGTATTTGCCCAACATGCATGTGTTTTCCAGGATCTTACAGATCTTTCCAGAACCTTTCCAGATGCTTTTCAGTAACTAGAGTAAGTACAGTACAGGGTTTCCTTCCTGTAATCTCATTACTACCATTAATGCATCACAAACTGTGGAATGATGCAGAACAACTCCTGACTGGTTAATTCTAGCCCAGTTTTCCATACAGGAAACCCTCTACGTCCTTTCTCAGACCGTTACAAATTTTCTGTTTGTTTTCACAAGTGAATTTCAGATCTTGAGACGTGATAAACCCCTGTGTGGTGTAATCCAATCCTGCAGGTCTGAGACCCTCACTTGCACACCAATAGAGCCAAAACGGACTTAGTGTGTGTGGGAAGAGGCTTTTTTTTTTCCTTTAGCCCGAGGCCCGGCCTTGGGTGAGCTGCTGGATAAGTCGCATGTGTTGTTGCATGTGTAGAAAGCTAGAAGTCGATCCTTTAGCTCAGCTAACTTCCAGCAGAAGCGTCTACTGTTTTCTTACAGACCTGGACTCTAACATGTAGCTTTTAAACTGTCATTTACGATTTTAAATGTACATATCAATTTCAGCAAGGCAGTCAAAATGTCAGGGCCGAGCATAATAATCCATCTGTTTAAGTGTGCTTTAGAAAAAAACACACAAACACTTCATAAACAGATATTTACAGAAATGGCATTTGATTTATCCGCAGCTATTGATCTCTTAGAAAAAGATCGGTCTTAATTCATTAGAGAAGTAAGGGGAAACTTGCAAGTGATTTTGTCGTCTCATAATTAATGGGAAGTTGATGTGCTAACAGTTTGAAGTTATGTCTCAGGTTTGGTCAATTTTCTGCCAATTTGCAGACATTTTCATTAGCTACAGTTGTTGCATATTCTCAGCAGTGCAGAAAATTAACCCCTTAGTCTGTTTGTTTTTTGTTTTGTTTTTTTAAACAGTGACTCAGCACTGACTTGCCATTAGCAAATACGGCAGTTTGGATGTTTTTTTTTTTAATGCACAGATGTATTTCTTTATTTAACATTTTGAGTCTCTGAAGTCACTCCTAACATACTGTTGGCTCATGGCAAGATCGTTTATTGGATTTTATTTCTTGTTGTGATTTGTTTTAATTGCAGTCAAAGCTTATTTCTACATTTTTGATTGATAGATAACGAAGGTGACAAATTAAAGGGGAAAAAACTGGCAAAGTGTCTTAAGATATTGGGCCGCTACGAGCCACGGGAACAGCTTCGGTGCTTAAGGTGTATTGTTGATGGTGTTGGAGAGCGCTGTCTCATATGACACTCCAAAATCTTTCATAGCCTGTAATCTATAATAACTTCCACTCATCTAGGAAGGCTTTCCACTAGATTTTGGAGTGTGGCCGTGGAGATGTGCTCATTCAGCCACAAGAGCATTACTGAGGCCAGGCATTGATGTTGGGTGAGGAGGTCTGGGGTGCAGTCAGCGTTCTAATTCAGCCCAGGGGTCAGGGCTTCTAAGTTCTGTCACTGCAACCTTGGCAAGCCATGTCTTCATGGACTTCACTTTGTGCACAGGGGCATTGTCATGCTGGAACAGGTTTGGTCTAGGCCTGTTAGTTAGTAAAGGGAAACCATAATACTACAGCATAAAAAGACATCTCGTACTATGGTGTGCTTCAACTTTGTGGCAGCAGTTTAAAGAAGACCCACATAATGGGTTGATGGTCGGGTGTCCACACACTTTTGGCCATATAGTGTATTTAAAGCTATAAACGAATTTTTATCAATGTAGTATTTTGAACAGACACCTTACACGTTCAAAAGTGCAATAGCCACATAGACTCATTTGTGCTGAAAAAAAATTATATAAAACACCACATATCTATTTGAAACAGGAGCCATTTTACTTGACTGCTATCAAAACCTGACCAAATCAGGCTTAAACATCTGAGAGTTACTTTGTCATCCATCTGTACTTTACAGATGTAGCAAAATAATTTTTTTTTTTAGTAATTAAACACACTACAGTGACACAAGACTACAAAATATAGCACAGTATGAAAGCAAAGAACATAGAGAACAAGTAGTGAATAATTAAGGGTAAAGTATGATATTAATGATATTAGTGACAATAGTGCACAGTACAGCTTATAGGAAATCATATTTGATTTTTGATATCATAGTGACTGCTTTATGAAACTCTTAGTAGACAACGTTTTTGTAAGAACGCCATAGTATTCTGGATTTTAGCCGTGTGTTAGACAAAGCTGTAGTGACAGTGATGCTTTCCCACTGACAGCTCTGTAGAAATCAACCACCCTGTTCAGTTTGATTAACAATTAGTTGAGATCTGTGTTTTATTTTGCTTTTCTCTGCTCTCAGGCGTTCTGTGTTCCACCGAAACCTCTGTGTCATTAACCTCAGGCTTTATTGTTCAGCGTAGCTGCAGCAGAAAGCCACATTTGCCATGCTGACAGCTTTACCAGATCTCTTGTTGTTTCTGCCATTATCACTGTTTTTATTGCGCTTTCATGCATCGACTTTCTGGGTCTTAAAAGTTCCAGACCAAAGGCTGCCGTCCGCAGGTGAGAATTCCAACCGAGAATGCTGAACTGTTTTCTGTCGAAGGGATCCCGCTCTCGCTTGCTGTTATCTGTTTTTGCGCTTGTGTTTTGGTTCCCAGAATGCTTAAACACAACAGTCCTAAAAGTCTGTAACTCTGCAGGAGAATGCCGTTTGTTTAAGCTGCAGCCGGTTTTAAATTCGCAGTACTTACCGAGTATGAATACAGGACCAATAACACACATACACAGAGATATTATAGAGAAGTATATCCCACTGAAGTGAAATGGGTCACCGACATTGTCCTTGAAAACTACAACCCAACCAATACCCCCCGCTACCCCACCGATGTCTGCCTTACTTTCCATTTGTGCCCTTTTATCCCTGTGCTTTTATTTTTGTGGATCCAATGTCATTCACAAAATCAGTTTAACAACAAGCTTCGAGCAGCCTTTTTCTCCTCCGCCCAGCATGAGCTATGAATGCCCATCACTCTGTCTCAAGTTAAATAGCATTGAGTGTCAAGGTTGGGTAAACTAGCTGAGGCCTGAAGTTAAATACACCCCCTGATGCGAGGGGCTTCCAGATCTACGCTTTAGAGAAATAACCCAACAGCTGTAAGATGCAACCCCTGTGCACCATTGAAGTCATTGTACGTGAGGTAGATGATGAATGAAGCACAATTAGAGTGTGGAGGTCAGAGCTTTAGTTCAGCCTTTTGTATGAGGCATTGCTCCCACTGTGACGCCATCACCCTTGCTTTTGGAGTGTAGGAATGAGCTTTGAAATATGCTTTAGTGGGTAGACGAGTGCTTTGTTGTGTAAGCTTGTGTAGGATGTTTAGGATTTGAGACATCCTTTAAGGAGCTTTATCCACGTAATGCTGTCAGTATTACCTTTACTTTAAAAAGTGTGTTAAATGACATGAAAAGCGCTGCTGTTTGGAATGTAATTATAGGTGTAATGTTGTCAAATGTTACTATAAAATATGATATGTATTTTCCATGTTTCAAGGTTTGAAGATGTACTGAAGATGGTATTTTGTTAGGTCACTCTGAAAACATGAGTAAATATGATTGCTTTGGGATTTGGACTTATCGTGAGTGTGTTTAGGATCCGAGCCATCCTTTAATGGGAACTTTCCACTCATGTGCTGTGACATGGTGTCTGGGTTTCTGGGGGAGTGCACATGATGGGTCAGCTCAGTGGGCAGAGCCATAATCCGTTTACTTTCCCCTGTTGAGACACTTTTTTTTTTTTAACTCGATACTGATGTGAAATTACCTAAGTGCATGCAGATGGATGTATGGAGGGAATTAGACGTTTCAGTGCAGTGGTTTGTAGTTTTTGATTTACTAATTGGTCAAAATTGAATTTGATAGTTCGGGTTCTTAATATATACCTATTTTATTGCCTGGCATTTGTGATACATTTGTAATGAGATTGTAATACACAACACAACTATGACTCAGTGCTAGAGACTATTCTTTGTATGTCTTTATCCATATACACTGCTTGGCCAGAAAAGCTCGTCATCTGGATTTTAATAAGCAAATAATTAAGAGTCTTTGATTGGATAATTATTGCAGTGATTAATGTGTTTCAGCTGGCAGCAATTCTTTTAACCCTATCTGATGCAGTGAGTAGCTTCTCATTTCTTAAACAGCCCTGTTGAAATACGTATCTCGGGGTTGTGGAAAAGATGTTACTGTGTTTCAGAAGGGTCAAGTTATTGGCCTGCATCAAGCAAAGAAAACAAGTAAGGAGATTGCTGAAATGACTGGAATTGGGTTAAGAACTGTCCAACGCATTATTAAAACCTGGAAGGATAGTGGTGAAGTGTCAACTTCACGGAAGAAAAACTGACCGTGATTGGAGATCATTTAAATGCTTGGTGAAGTCGAATCATAAAAAATCGACAGTAGAATTCACGGCTCTGTTTAATAATGAAAGTAAGAGCATTTCCACGCACACAGTCTGACGAGAACTCACAGGATTGGGACTAAATTTGCTTCGATTGGTCAGGTCGAGGCTCTGCAACATTATGTGGCATTAAAATGAAGTCAGCTGACGACCTGAATGTGCTGAATGACCAGGTTTTCACATCAATGGATTTTTTCTTCCCTGATGGCACGGGCATAAAATTAGGGCACAGATTGTGAAAGAGTGGTTCAGGAAGCATGAGGAATTATTTTCGCATATGAATTGGCCACCACAGAGTTCCGACCTTAACCACATTGAAAGTTTTTGGGATGTGCTGGAGAAGATTTTACGGAGTGGTTCGACTCTCCTGTCATCAAGACAAGATCTCAGCAAAACATTAATGCAACTCTGGTGGGAAATAAACGTTGTGATGTTGCATAAGGTTGTCGAAACAATGCCGCGGCGAATGCATGCTGTAATCAAAGTTAAAGGCGGTCCAACCAAATACTAGTGTGTGCAACTTTTTTTGGGTACGTGCATATAGGCATCTCTTTAATGCATTTCTATATACACGCATACATCTCTTTCCTACTCTCTCTTCATGTGTCTTAGTTTGGCCTCCAGCTCAATAACCTGCAGCTATAGTTAGCAGTCAGACTTCATTTTAAAAAACAGTTTATTCTGAAGTGATGCTGTGCAGTCACCATTCACTATTAATACATAGCAGTGAGAACATCAAATTAACGTTACTATTACTTCTATAAAGGTAGTATGAAGTCCTGAACTTTGCTGATTTAACTGAATTATTTAGAGCAAGTGATGAGTAGAGTATATAGTAGATATAGACGACAAACTTGTTATAAAATGTGTAGTAATTAGGGTAGCTCTTAAAACATCAGTAAGTATAGTGTAGCATACTCCTTGTACCACTGTACTCATTTTCCCTCAATAAAGATGAACCTTGTCACTATGTTTTTAACTGTGTGTGTGTGTGTGTTCTGTCTGTCTATCTGTCATGTGATTGCTTTGGGATTCCGTTCTGGTGAAATGGAAATTGGAGGTGGCTGGATGTTAACCTACTCTATTTAAATGCCATCCCAAAACAGGCTCTGTAATTAGATAGGAGGCCACATGTGCTGTGAAGTTTTTATGGCTTGGGAGAGTGGACATGAGTGCGCTATTAGTTCCGCCACTGCAGTTTCGAAGTAGTGACTAGGTCAAGGACCAGGCCCTGCTTTACGACTGCAGCGGGACTCGAGCAAGGCCTCTTAATATACGGACACTGCTAAAAATCAGACAGAGAGAAGCAGTAAATTTGCGGTGCATTCCTGCTAGGATTTTTTATTTTTTTTTACTGTTGGATTTAAAATGTTTTCTTAGGTGCATTATTACAATCCAGGCTATCGTGTAGGCTAGAATTTGTTTTCTTTCATAATAGGAAAAGATCTACATACCGTTTTTATATCCATTTTCTAAAACTCTACAGTGATGGTATTTTATTATTATTGTGGTTGCTTTGCTGTGGTATTGAAATGCAGATTATATGTGTGTTACTGTTTGAGCCCCCAGCTGTGTCTGCTATCAAAATATGTAATTTCCTAACAGGCGTTTCCCCTTGCCAGGTAGATCAGCTTAAACACATAAAGGCATTTAGCACAGCAAGGCGTTTGCACATTTCATTGTGTCAGGATTGTTCAGTCAATATTATTTTTGCTGTAAATCAGCAGCATTTCAGCAGCAGAGGCATGTACTATTCATGGTATCTTTGGAGGACTACATCAGTGATATGTATGTGTGTATGTTTATTGTTGTGTTTATTGTTGGCTTCCTCTGGAGAGTGGTGTGGTTGCTGTAGGTGCCTTAAGGTCTCCCACGGGACTTTGCATGTGTGTGCAATGGAGAGAAAGAAGAAGCAGCACAAAGTCTCATCATGGTCTCTGAAGTGTGCAGTTTAGATTCACATTTCTGTGTCTGTGTCAGCCTTGTGCTCCTCTCGTGCTTTTAATGTTTAGTTTTTCTTTAGGGTGTGTGTTTGTTTTTATGACTCTCAGGATAAGATAAGAGAGGCATATCAATATGATGAGTTGGCCTCTGGCTCCTCTAACCACACACACACACACACACACACAGTGAGAAGACTGTGTTTCATCTGAGTTTCCCTCATTTTCATGATTCCTGTAGGGGTGCGTGTGTGCGTGCATGCATATGTGCATGTGTATCATCTCAGTCGGTCTCGATTTTTCTCAGTGTTGATCATATCACCCTGCTGGCTTGGACTATCGCCCTCAGACTTCATTAGGTTTCCCACAGTCTCATGATATGCTGATGTGTTTTCCTCTCACTCCCGAGTTGTAAAACACTTCAAAAGAGCCACAGTTCTGTCTCACCGCCTTGTGAAGGGAGAATATCGGCCCTATCAGTTAGTAAAGCTCTGAAAACAGGTACTAGGCCATTTTAAATCAGACTCCAGCTGCACCAAAAGAAAGCTTGTGCCCTCTGCCCGCCACTCAGGCTAATGTATTTCCTGTATTGACCATGTCTCTGTGACTTTCCTCTCTCACTACACTTTACCAGAGCGTTCCCAATATGGAGGCACATTTTATTCCTTTGCTCTTCCCTTACATGGTTTTAATTAAGTTTGCCCGAGTCAGGCTCTTCACCTCAGGTAACCTCGGCTCTCATGAGGGAAAACAAATGGTGTTGCTGGGATTTCTCAGTGGTCTGTGATTTTCCAGTTTTGGCCCTAGTGTTTGTGGGTTTACTGTTGGAATTTTAGATTTTATGTGTGTGTAAGAGGGAGGAAGAATCTCCATCAGATGCAAGTTATTATTGTTTTTCTCAATAACATCTTTCACTTTTGCTCAGAACACCATCGATTCCTGACACACATGCTTTGAGAAGCATTCTTAACAGGTCTAATCATATTCCAACTCTTGACCCTGTGTGTATTTTTTTTGCTCTGATCCTGTGTGTGTGGTTGATGACTTCAGCGCTATGAAAGAAGCTTGCTTTGGTTTAGATCACACTCAGGGCAGACGAAGGCTTGTGTGCAAAACACAAATAAAGCAGCTAGGCTGGGGGATTGTCCTTGACAGGCCACTTCCTCTGGTAAATATCACCTCCTCTGCGGCTTTTTGGACTGCACTGCCTCAACTCCATCATTTTATTTAAGTCTTAAAACGCAGCGCTCCGTGGCCCACATGAGCACTTTCTCCTCATTGAGGACAAAATTGAAAACATTAGTCAAGGAGCACTCTGATTATATTAGGAGTTATGTGAATTCAGTGGAGTCAGTCAAGGAGATTGGGCGTGGTGTTGAAAGTTATTGACCCCTTGCATAGAAAATTGTATGGAACGTAAATTTCCAAGGGCTGAGAAGCAGTTACTCTTCAAATAACTCTTTTCTTATATTAATGATCCTGTTGAATATGGGCGTCATAATTCTATTCAGATACATGAGGTGTAGTGTTAAGCTGCGTGCTTCACTGAACGCTACATGACCTTATTCTTTTTATTGAAGAGTCAAAGTCAAAGTTAGAGTAGGTTTTAAAAATTGGAGTCTGCGACTAAGAATTGTTTTTATTTACTCTATTATTGTTCTTATTATTATTATTATTTATTATTAAGAAAAAAAGTGCTGTTCTTATTTACTGAAAGCTGTAATGATGAGAAATGTGTGTAACACAACTGAGTACTAACTGAGTCAGTATGAGGTGTTAGAGGGGAATAATTCCCTCTACATTCTCACAGTCTCTGTGTATTAGCATCTGAATGAAATACATCAACAACGCTACAGCAAATTTATATTTCTGAGGCAAAGAATGTGCAAATATTATTGAGGTTGTTTCATTTTTCAGAGAAGGATTTATTAATGTTTCTAATTTATTATTACTATTTATTGTTATTTATATACTATATTTTATTATTACTAATATTTGCTATAATTTGCTATTATTCTGCCGCACAATGTAGTGAGTTCACAGTAAGCTTTTGTAGTTAAGCAACATAACCAGCAGAGATCAGTTCATTCTATGGACAGGACAAAGGCTGTAGTGTGTTAATACAGAATTCAGTTCGTGTGATGTAGTCACAGGTGTGTGTGTGTGTGTGTGTGTGTGTGTGTGTGTGTGTGTGTCAGGGATTTTACACTGGCTTTAAACGATTTTAGAACCGAAACTATCCATTTTATAATCAAACACAGAAAGCCTGCAGGCATGTTGAACAATAATCTATCTGTGCTACCTTCGAAGGATCCAATTACTAGTCAGTAAGTAGTATACGTTAATGGCCCTAGGAATTACAAACACACACACACACAATCATGAAGCAGAACTAAATGCATCCTCATCTTATTTCCACTTAGATTTTACACGACTGGATTTTTTCCCCCCTTTATTCACTCTCTTTACCTTGTCTTGCACATCACTTCCTTTATTTTCCAGACAGGAAATCATTAGCCGTCAAGAGACACAATTTCCATCTTGTGTGGTGACAAGTGTGAGCGAGAGAGGCTGGGGGTGGAAACGGAGACTGTGTGCTCACACTCCTCTCTCAGAGAGCTCGAGGCATGTTGGTTTTGTTTTAATGTCGTCATAGCCTGTGCCACCAGCTCATAGTGTACAGTGGTTTATAATGTGTGTGATGTATATTGTTGGTGTAGAAGATGGCTAAGTGTGCTTCCTCTGCCCAGCCATTATTGGATTTGCAGGAGAGGAAATGTGGCTTTTATCAGTACTCAGGATGTCATAGACAGTGGATCGGGGAATGAGGAAAGAGACACAAATCAGTCCAGTGTGCACTGTTTCTACAAGAAAACACCACAACACAGTGATCATGCACATCTGCTTAAACTTTGAATGCAAACTATTTACTTGTTTGTGAAATATTTTTCTTTTGATATAACACAGTTTCACATCAGCACAACATCCATGGCCCTGCAAACATGCGAAACTGCAAATTCCACCATAACAACCACAAATTGAGAAAAGGAAGGTCCGACTGCAGAGACGCGTAGCATAATTGTAAAGTATTAGGATAAATACTGGCAAAAAAATCATCATATGAAACTCTCTACAACTGATGGTGAATGGAAATGCAGCTACTTGTGCATATTGTATGCACACAGTGAGGGCTAAACATCTGCTCGTGCCCTTGAGGCCTCAGCAAGCATGCAGACGAATCCTCTGTCTGCCCATAATCAGGAAGTTCCAAAACAATATATTCGCATTTGCTCCTTTTTGCAGTGCACCGTGGCCATGTAAACCAGTGCAAGCTGTTTGGGTTTGGGTCTGGGTTTGGGGGAGGAGCAGAGGAAAACAACGAGTGTGTGTTCAGAATAAAAGCAGCCCTGGAGAAAAGATGGGAAGCAGATTCCTGCTCAAAAAAAAAAAAGTGCCGCTCCCTCATAAAGAGTGCATCAAAGGCAAGAAAGCTAATCTTCTTGAAGGCTAAATGGGATGAGAGCAGACAGGGACACTCACGCACGCGCGCGCGCGCACACACACACCCATACACTTTAGCATATCAAGAGGACACAGAGCCCCGCATAACTGCATGCTGCTAGGAGAGTGAAACCTGAGACACACTTACCCAAGAAAGGAAATGTATAATTTTCTGGGGTTTAAAATAAACCTTGATTTTTAAGTGTGCAATATTTCCGTTCTTTTAAGCCCAAGTGCCACGGTCTGTTCTGTTCGTTCCATATCGTCTGTAGTGAAGGCCTCTTAGAGCTTCTTTGAGCACGTTTCAGAATCCTGACAGCAAATGAATTTGAAATAGCGATCAAAGAAATGAGTTGTTTCAATTTGGATGCACACTGAATTGAGTTTCCTTCCTATTTCTCCTGTAATTGAAGTTTTCTTTAATCAATATGAGGACTGGTACAGATGGGAGCTGGATTTAAATGGAAAACCAAAGGCATTTTGCTGCCATGGTTTGGATCACTTGTCCCCTTAGAGTGAAGGGTCATTGCAAATCACTGTGATGTTCTTCTGACTGATGAGCTTTATACTATGATGAAACATTTCTATCCTGCTCAGAGTGGTCTCTACTCCGGGATGATGACCCACAGGTTATGAGGGCTCACTGAACGGTGTGATCGGGATGAAAATGATGGGTAACATGCTAGTCACCAGATCTCAACCAAATTGAACACTTATGGTAGTTTTTGGACCAGCGTTCTCCTCCACCGTCATCAAAACACCAGATGGGGGAATAAATATCTTTTCCTAGAATATGAGATGCCACAGATGCTGCTCTAGGTCATGTTGACGGTCATATTTGGGTTTTGCTGCTTTTGCTGAATTGTGGTTGTCTTAGCAAGTAGGCACATGGAGTATCTTTTAAATAGAAATGGGATTCTGGTGCTTTTGTTTGTTTTTGTTTCAGTAGAGGAGGAATCTCACACTGCCCCTGTGCTATTATAGTATTAGTGTAATTCAGTGGCATCCCCTACAGTTCAACCTGTTGGCCTCAGACCTAAAGGAGGCTGAGACTAGAGTCTATATTTATACTTATGAGCAGTGACCATAGACATTGTACCATGTGACCTCTCAAGCACCCAAGTGCAATACGAGTCTACAGACAGAAGGAAATAACATTGGAAAGCTAAGCTATGAGTGGATTTTAAAATGAACCAAACACACAAATTTGTCCAGTCCAGTTTTTAATATTAAATACAGTGTGTGATTTCCTATTACGACTAAACACAACTAAATAAATAAAATCTGCACAGTGTTTTGCATTCATGGTGATGAGAGGCTTAAACTGCTGTGACTGATATTGCAGGTGTCCGTTGTTAGGGGTTTTGTTTTTAACTTTGGGAAGACACACTGTATCCTTCATACAATTCAGCTTGTATACTAATTAGTAGTTATTTTGCTCAGGATATTGGCTAGTATTCAGTTATTCAGTCTTTTTAACAGCAGACGAGATGAGATTCACAGAAATATCCACTAGGAAAATGTAGCTACCAGAGTGTGCTGCGGTAATGAGAGCTGATCTGTGTGAGAATAATAAATATACAATACACGTGGCTCATTACAAAACTGTTATGTCAATGGAATGGGAGTGGGAATCATGCTTTTAATTCTAATTTCAATTTTAATCCGTTAATTCCGTTTTATGTGGGGATCATGCAGATCTGTTGTGACCAGAAACATGTCTATGCATACACATTCATCACACTGAAAATCTAATGACCTTCTATAGTAACAGAGCATCAGCTATTCATTTCCCTGCAGGTGTAAACTCAGCTCTTTGTCTGGATTGAGAGAAAAAGATGATTACATGCTTTCATTTTCAGTCAGTGTATGTACGGGATAAATAATATGACGAGTTCAATACGTTTGATAAATTCCCTAACACAGATAAATAGAACATAGTAGTGGAAGATAAAATGCTGCTGTGTCTGATGGATACAAGAATGACAGAGCTGGAGGGAAAGTGGTTATAATATTAGTCATTAAAGTGTTCTGTCAGAGAGATGGAAATGTATTTGTGTGTGTGTGTGTGTGTGTGTGTGTGTGCGTGTGTGTGCACGCGCACTATGCACTTTTGTAAGCTGGAATGAAATGTGTTGACAGCATCGTGTCTTCGTGTGCTTGTGTCAGTAATTTGAGAAAGAGCGTGTTGGCTATCACAGTGGCAATCCTCTCTCTTTGGGGGTTCAGTGATGTGACTCAGTATTAATGAGAGTCTAGCAGGATTTTTTAGGAAAACTATTGTTTTCACAAAGGTGTGCTGTCTAGCTATTGATTTGCACTAAATTGTTTCTGCAGATGTTGGGATGTTTTGTTTTATGATCCAGGAAACGCCGTTTTGTTGCTTCTTCTTGAACATCTACTGGTTAGATGCGGTTGCAGTGATTAAAGTCATTTTGCTTCCCTCATACATACTCTCCTCAATTCGTTTCTCTACACTTTCTCATGAGCCTAATATTTGAATAGGCAAATCAGACAACGTTCATAAATTAATCTGTACTGATGGTGTTGGTGGAATTTATTTGATGGTTATTTGTGGTTCCTTGGTTGTAAAATGTTTGAGAAGCTCTGAGGTAATGGGTTATTGGGTTAACACAGATTGGAGACTTTGCGTTGTGTGTAAGTCTGTTGTTCTCCACTGTTAGAGTCTCTATTGGTCTAAATAAGGGCACTGATGTAATCTCAGTCCCATCAGGCTGGGCAAATAACACCGTCTCTGGTGTTTCTTCTAGCAGACAGGTTGCCCTACACACACACACACACACACACACACACACACACACACACACACACACA
>JAOTRR010000033.1:1767613-1789148 GCA_028570945.1 Gogo arcuatus
AAAAATGTTCATGTTCCTCAAACACATACCTATAAATAGTAAAACTAGAGAAACTTATCATTTTGCAGTGGTCTTTTGATTTTTTCCAGAGCTACAGTTCTTTTACCAGGAACAAGGTGTTACGAGAGTTTCATAAAAGAAATCAAGATTAAGGGAAATCTGTAACAATGTTTTCAGGCACAGCACTGCAGATTCAAGAGACGGATTCGTGCGGGCTGAGGAATGAAGCTATTCAAAAATACCTGCTAACAGAAAATACACTCAACCTCAGTAAGGCCACTGACATAACTGTGTCCAGTTTAGTCACCAAGGAGGTTCATCAGTTCAGTGCATCTGCAAAACTGCACTGAAAAGTCTGCACTGCAGTGCAAGGAGCTCAGAGGAAGTGCTATGTGTGAGAATACTCTTAACGTGCTACAGTAAGGATCAAGAATATAGAAATTGTGGTAAAGAATGGTGTATTAATGTGCATGAAAAAGAGCAACAAAGCATGTACCATGTACCTGACTGACAGTTCAGATGCTGAGGGAGCACTAATGCACAGACCATTGCTGATAGGTCAGCATTCCTGGGAAGGCAGACTTTGCACATTGAAATAAACACAGGCTTGGCTGTCTTTCTCATATCTCATTTAAAAAAAAAAATATCCTGCTGCTGTCTTCTCCAGACCTCTCCTACCTGTAACTCATGCTGAATACAAGGGGGAAGACATATTCTATTTCTTCTAAGGATGCTCATATCACTTCTGGCCAAGTGAGATGGTACACTATAAATGACCTGGTACTGTCTAAGGTCATGGAAATAATGTACAACTGAATTAGTAGTTTTTCTGAACAGGAATCCTGAATCTTTTTGTGTCCTGTTGTAGTTCCTCTGCCCAAATCATCCTATAATTAATCACAAGGTGGTGATCAGCAAAACGTACATCTGTGTGATCCACTTTCTGACCAGTACTGTGCATTTTATTGCATGTCCATGGGAAATGCTAATCTAGAATTTGGGGGCTCTTATTTTTATGGTGCCAGGTTAAGGGCAATTTATCATTTGTGAGGAGAATTGGTTCTGTATTTAGGAAGCAAGATATCACCTGCTGCACTGAGCCAGAGATTATTTTGACTGTCATGCAGGATTTAGGGAAGGATTAGTGTGCTTGGCTAAAGGTAGCAGGGTTGAGTGATGGATTTTGGACTTCTTGACAAGATGTCGATGTAATGGACTTCTCTTTTCTGCTATGCATCGGTTAATTTGCTGAACAGCTTTCGTCAATTAAATACCTCTATTTCACCAAAATTTATATTTTCTTCTGTTGTTGATGTAAAACAAATCAGAATATTTTATATTTTCTAGACAACTGGACCATTTTATCTCTGCACATATTTCAGGGGGGTGGGGGGGTGAGTGTTTGTTTAGTTGCCTGTGGCTCTTTTTAATGTTTTTCTGAAAGCAGTACATGGTGTAGTCAATAATGAGATGCAATAAATGACCCACAGTGAAACACAAATGGCGTCAGAGAATGGACATACTGACTTTGGCCACCACTACAAGCATGGAGGCTCTATTATGGACTTAAAAGAGCAGCTAGAGTGCCGCTAATGTTGCTGCATGCTCAGTAAAGCCTCTTTTCTCTACAACTAGGCCTTGCGATTATTGGAGGACAAATGGAAATCGTATGTCCTAACTCAATAGTATGGATAAAATGAGGGAAATTTTCAAATAAATGCAGCTTAATACAGTGGAAACTTTAATAGCTCTAACAAAAAAGAAAAAGACTATAAAATACTCAGCTTCCGTTTATCCCATTAATTCCCTAGGCTGCATTTTTGTTTTATTCCTTATCTAAATTTTTTACTAAAGGTTCATAATCCAGTCAACACTTGTAAAATCCCCTCATGATAGCTAGCAGGGTACAGCTCCGGTTTCATTATTTTGGCCTAATTTCAGACGTGACATATTTAAGAATAGAGACACTCTTGTGGCAGGCTGATGGAATAAAGGTCCAGACCTAATCTGATGCCATCTGGGGGAAAAAGAAAAACGCTGGGACTAGGGCCTTCTAACAGCAAGGTTGTATCCCTTATGTAAACAGCACTTTTTAAACTGATGGCATATCACATTAGTGCTTATAGAGATTTGGTTACGGAAGTTGGGGCAAGTGGTCACTAGAAGCCTCAGCTTGTCTCATATCCCACAGGTCATAAGAATAAATGCAATCGTGCGGAAGCTAGTTGTAAAATGTTTGTCTGCCTAGAGGGCCACAGCAGCTCCCTTTCAGAGCTTATTATGCAAGAAGGTTTGTGGATGGAAAGTCAAGGTGCAGCATATAAAATGGTTGGTGTGCTGCAACAGTGTGGACGACTACTGGTCTCTAGCTTGGTTTTAAGAGTTTGACCTACGCTGATGAAAAGTCTCCGCTCCCTGCTACCCCACCAATGAAACTGTCACTGTGGTAATTCATTGGTTCACTGAAACAGTAATAAGACGGTGGGGGAAAAAAAAAAACACATCCTCTACAACCTCACTGTGTTTCCATGATCATTGGAGGACTGTAACATTGGTCAAGGCTCAAGGGAGCTGCAGATCCTGTCAGAATAGGAATGTGGTGAACTCAACAAATATATCTTTAAATATTGCTTTATGATTTATGATCTGGTGGGACAGTCTGATGTTTTAGTGCCTCATTTAAACTAAAAAGGCTTTCAGAGAGCACCAAAGAGAGGTTCAATTGGCTCATATGTTCATTTGGTCTATTCCCCTCCTACCTCCATCAATACCAACTACAAACATGTTTTGTTTTTTGTTTTTTAATCCTGAGCCTCAGTTATAAGGGATTAAAAGGGATATAAATCATTCTGTCATGATTACAACTCATTTCCCTGTCTTTTATTATTCTTTTCTTAGCTTCTAGTTATAATGAGAATTACGAATACTTTTCTCAAGCCATGAAACATGGCTCAATAAAAAGTGTTTACTATACAGAAACTAGCTACACCTCTAGCAACATTGCTAACAGATAAATAACTAATACAAGGGGAAGGGCAAAGGGTTCTAGAGCTTTAAATTGGTTAAAATAGATATGATTTATTTGTAAAAATAGAAAGAAACCAGAAGAAAGAAAGAAAGTCCCCCTGTAGCATTTGAGCAGTTCAGCTCCCTGCAGGGTTTCCATCTCACCATTGCTACTCTTCCTTGACCCACACTACATTTCAAAGGCTTCCCATTGTCTTTGCCTCCTTGTGAGTTAGTCTGTCTTTCAGCCTCCAGGAAACCCACCCCAGCATCCAAGGTTCCATCAGGACCTCCATGTGTTGCCAAAAGACACTCTGTGAGCTGCCAGCCAAAGAGGGCTTCAAAGTGGTCAGTCGTCTGTTTAAGGGGGAGACTGAATTTGAGCTCTTAGTGGAATCTTGTTTTAAAAGGATAAAGCAGATCCGTTGTGTGAATAACAAAAGCGAGATAATTAAACCCCCAATGGGCTGATACCAGGCTTGAAAGGGTATCTTTAGTGACTGACAGCTGGAAGCTCCTAGCTCATTTTTACTTGCTTTTTGTTATAATATATACCCGGCTACCAGTAATTTTTTGACTTGAGTCTTTGAGAACTTATGGGGTCAAACAATATGAACCTGAAAAAAAAGTGTAGTCAGACAGCAATTAAACATTTATTTAAGAATCAGTTGTTCTCTTTCAGTCTGTTTTCAATCTGTTTCAGTATGTTTACCAAAGTGTCTATATTGTTCATCAATCTTGGTTGAATTCAGTATTTAGCAAATCAAATGATCAGATATCTCACTGCAATATAACACTGTTCATTCATTAAACTCAAACTGTCTTCAGTGGACAGTGCATGGAAATCTTCTTTGAAGCCCATGACACAGCGCTGATAGACAGCTACTGAAGCCTGTGCATCAGGTAGTGTGTGTTGTGTGTTTATGTAAGCCTCTTACACAGCTTGTTCAAGGCAGGAATCGTATGCCTTTATTCCGCCTCGTGTTCTGTATAAAACGTCTGAATGCGGAACAGGGGTCCGTGTTGTTCCACCTCTGAGCCAGAACAATTGGTAGTAACAGAGCCTAAATCGATGTCTGTGTAAAAGGTACAGGCGGCACAGTGGAACAGGGTGTGATGTTTTTGACATTGGCATTCTTCTTTCGGAGACCAGTGCAAATTCTAACGTCTCTTGTCATACGGTGTCTAAGGTCCATGCACCTTTCTGTCTCAAATAGCTTCCTACTTCTCTTCACTTTATCCTCCAACATAATTCTGATCCACCAAGATGTCGCTTGCGATCTCCCCATCTCCACTCCTCTCTTCCTTGTTACCCCCCACCCCTCGCCCTCTCCTATCCGTTTGCAAGCTCACTTTTCTGTGACACTTTTTTTTCCTGAAAAGCCAGCTCAGCTAAAGGACACAAACATGCTATATATATTGAGGCTGTTACTTCCCTTAAACGTGAATTATTTAACGGAAGTGATTACATGTTGCCTGTGATACTCAGGATCTTTGCTTTTGTTTGAAGAGTGCTATAAATGTGCATGGCTAACAAAAGCAACTCAACACTCAGTTCACCTGCTGTTGTTTTGAAAGCAATGCCGGAATGCTCGGGGTATTCATATTTCCGACTCGTAGATATGTGTCACCCTAGACGCCAAGGTTCTGTTGTGACGCGTCATGCCTCTGGCTGTGGCAATGTAAAAAAACACACTGGTGCAGCTTCCTGCTAGGTTTATTTGGTTCAGTGTAAATCACTAAATACGGAATATCGAGGTGCCTTCTTTACGCCAATATTACGGAATATATGTTAAAAAGGGCTGTCAAAAGTCCCTCTTGTGCCAGGACCTGGTCTTCCCAAGCAGTCTCCCATCCTAGTACTAACCAGGCCCTTAAGGTGTATTGGGCGGCGCCAGTCTCTGTTTCTATAGCCCTCGGCCTCTTGCCTATTACATAGCTAGGGTTACACTGGGGGCCAGTCCTCTGGTAACCGCGAGAGTTTGACTCTCTACTCACATCTGTATTGCAGCGTGCCTCACCAGATGGCAGTAGGTACCATTATTATGATGGTCTTTGGTAGAACTTGCGATCTCCCGTTCGAGAGGCGGACATGCTAACCACTAGGATAGCTCGCGGTCAAAAAGGGCTGTACTCACTATTTTAATGGGAAGAAAGATTAATGCTTAGTGGACAACAAGCTTTTAACGTCCGATTTTGAGTCCCGCCTAAACGCACAGCTTCACTGGGAGTGAATGGAGTGTGGGAGAGTGTGTTTTTGCACAGAAAAAAAAAAATCATCTCAAAGTTTATTTGTCCTGCCTGTACTCACAGATTCTCCTTATGATGATCGGTAGACCTCTTAAAAGGGCAGAACCTCGTAACCAACTGCCAGTCAGTAAATCAGGAATGAACATGACTGACATGAAAAACTTAAACATAGCAGTGCCAGTTAGGAGCCTGGTGTAGGTTTAATTTGTAAATGTTGTAAATAAACTAAATATAAAGTTCTGTTTGATTATTTGCATTCATTTCTGAAATTTATTGTATATAAATCTAGCTACCAGCTAGCAAGTATGAAATGGCAGACACTGCTAATGTTTACCTGATTTTAGAAAAGTCTTTTGATGCTCATACTTATGATGAGAGACTGATGATGTAACAAGAGGACAGACCAACCAATTCAAAAGTCATGGAGAAAAAAAAGGACCTTTTAGCTGTCTTGGTACAGTAAAATCAATTGGCTTTGTTTATTATTACTCTTAGATTCCAAATCGTTCATGGCGTACAGTATATAAACACCAGCTGCCACTGTTGCTATACTTGGATTAGCATTTAATCTTCAGTCACTAATGGATTTAATTAGTAGAATGGATTATAATAAATTTCCTACCTAAAAAGTCCTAAAAGTTTAAAAAGGAATGCACTCTTTTAGAAGCATGTTGATTAGCTTACCCATAACTGAATGCTAGAATGGCCGTTTTAGACTCATTTGTTGAAATTAGCCAGAAATTCATGGCCCAAATATTTGGACAGGGTTTGGCATCCTCAGCCCCAAAGCATATTCCTCTCTCTATTGACACTGAGAATGACTATACACACTAATTGTTTGATATTAAATATGCACCATCTATTAGGATAATTATGACATGGGCACTGCTCACTCTCCTGGGACCAATAAGCTCTAACTACATTATCTGGGAAATGGGGGAGAAGAGAAAATGGCTCACAAGCATATGACACATAGAATCCCACTACCTGAGGCATAACTAAATTGTGACAAGTTTTTGAGGTGGTTATTTAGCAGAAATGTTTTCTATATGCAGTGCTCTGAGTAAATGAGGTTTCCAGGTTAGTAGTGTTACAGACTGTGTGTGTGTACATGCAGGAATTGGACTCATGCTGCTATTGTATATTTTCACATGAGCTTCTATGATGCTTTTGCCTCACAATCTTTAGAAAATATATTCTGAATTTATCATGAGGGTTAAACGGCTTCCCACACTCAGTCTTTCTGCTCCTCTCAGTTTTTTCTCTCTTTCTCTCACTCGCACTCTCATATATTTTCTCTCTGGTAATTGTCCATTTGCTTTCAATTATTTTTTGTTATTTGCAGAGAGTTAATTGAGTCAGGCAAAACTGTGTAGCCAAGTGTGGAGAATGGCAAAGGCTAATAAATAACCATAAAGCAGACAGCACTCGGCTCCAAGTTTATTGTGACTGCATAAGCAAGCTGTAGCAAATATTAAAGCTTTCCTTTGCTGAAGATGAACAGAAATGCAATTAAACACCCCATTTTCTTCTTTACTTCTTTGCCCTTTAGTTTAGCTGCTTGGTTGTCTTTCAGACTGTTTCTTAGATTGATGGTATTCTTTTGACCTTCAGACACCTCCTTCTCTTTTGAGGTTAGGGCTTAAGGATGATTTTTAGCTTCATCACAAGGAATATTCATTGTGTAGAGGAGGAGGCACCAAATGCATTCTGCTAAATTAATCAAATTCACTAAATGAATATCTAGAAGCTCTTTTTTGTTAAATGGACAGGGCTCTTTAAGAAATAGTAGCATATACAGTAGCTCTAAGAGAGGAATCAAAGGCTCTCTCTCTCTCTCTCTCTCCCTCTCTCTCTTAGTTTCTCTGTAGGGCTAGCTGTCACCAAGATTGTGAATGGAAGTTCTAGCCAAGGCTGAGGTCAAGGGTCGGCTTGTAGTGCCAGCTGCACGGTCTACTTGTTGCATGTGCAAAAGGAAAAAATGCGTAGACAGGACAAGCCCCAAAATATCTTCTCCTCTCACTACTCTCTGTGGTTGGGTTCAGTCCTTGCATCGTCATTTGTCTCACATTGGACAAAGGAGAGTACGTGCTCTACTGCCTCCATTAGGCCTACAAGTCTGTATTTTGTCTCCTATTAGTATTCAACTCTTGGACGTAGCTAATTGTGGGTAGAAAAAGCTCATTGTGCCTCTGGCTTCCTGTACAAAGACAGTTAGTAGCTGTGTTTAGCAGCTAGCATGCCTCCACTGAGGCCTGAGACAAGAGAACGTATTGTCTCTGTGAATTCTTTGCATGACCCTCCTGCTATAAAAGTGCCCTCAGCGCCTCAAAATGTGACAAGGTCACGTCCCTCACACTGAGTACCGGTATTAGGTTGTAAAAGTAAGTGTATGCATGCGGATGGGTGGCAGGTCTGTTGGTGTCATGAGATATGAAGAGGATTGTAAAAGTCTAGCTTCTAGGTGGTCGAACCTGTTAAACAAATAGCTTGACTGCATTTCAGAACCTCTATTCTTCACTGCCTGAGAGTAGAGGAGTCAAGGTTAAGATGCCTCAAGTGTTATGAGTTTGACATCATAAGCCACATGTTCATAGAAAAAAAAAGAGAGAGAGAACAACATGGCGGTTACAGTTTTCAGAAGGAGTTCCTGTTGAGCTGTGGCCTCTGTGAAATTCCAGAGAAGAGGAAGCAAAGAAAGTTGTGGATTTGACTGCCTCAGATGACAGGATGAAGCTAAATGAGGCCATGTAATTTGGCCATGTGGTTATTGCACTGCCGATCCCCCTGAGCCCCAACTCCTCCAATTTGGATTTAGCCTTTAGTGAACACATTTTATACGCATTTGTCTTTCATCTGCTTTCATGACAACTATCAATCAGTGCTTTTCATAGTAAAATAATAACAGATCAGACTGTATCTTACCTGCAAATGACATTTAGAGTACAGACCAAACAATCTTTTTCTATTATTGCAGGCAAAATTCCTTTTTTGGGTGGCAACACAGATTGTCTGTGATAAAAGGATAGTCATAAAATTTCAATAAACACTTCAAGGTCTATTTTCTTTTATTCTGTGGCACAATATATGGTATAGACCAAGATGCCAGTTTATTAGGTACACCTTATTTGTACGTTGACTCATTGGCTATTTTGTAAGCTATACTCCTCAAGGTTTTTGTTCAGTCCCTCGCCATCTTGGGATTTGACTTCTGCAACTCACTGCTGATCCAGAAGAAGCAAAACTCCGCTATTGCTAATATACTCATACTGGTACCTTATGTATGAGGTAAATGAGAGGCAACAATCAGTCAGTTATAGAGTGCGCCTGTGGTAGGTTTATTTGATGAAATGGCTAATGACTATAGCTACACGGTAGGTTTCAATCTGTGTGTTTTATATGATCCAGTCTGTGTATGTGCTTGTTCATTTGTGTCTATAATCTGTATTTGTCAGCCTTTTATACTCGTGTTAATATAAAGGGCACTGATAAGAATGACAGTGAAGTGACAAATCTGAAGCAAGAATAAAATGGAACTGACACGCCCTACCTCTTCATGCTTCCATTTCTTACATTTCACACACACACATGTTGAATTGATAAGCCTCACATATTATATCAGACATAGAAGAGACCAGCTATAAAATCCCACATATGGAAATAGTCAGTGATATATACTGTATATGTTCCATCTTCAACAAATAAAATTTTCCCATATTGATTTTGCTTTTATCTTCCTTTCGATACTGTAAAATATACAGCTGATGAAAGAATAAAACAATGTTCTGTGACAGTTGATGATGTTGGCTTGAAGGTGCAGCCTGATGTCACCCAACAGGATGCAGTGGAGCCTTCTGTAGATACTACAAACTTCTCAAAGACTCTCTGTTCTAACACACACACACACACACACACACTCTCACTCACTTGTTTTTCAGTTATTTTTTCAGTCCCCCCCCCATGTCACAGTCTTTTTGATATTACATGGCAGCCTTTGATTGTTGATGTTTTCACAGTTAAAACATAACTCCTTACATATTTCACATAATTCCATAATTACTTTTTCTGTTTTGTGTTTACTCTGTCTTGTGTTACATGTTGGAGCTCATTGAGACTCGTTGTCTCTGTATCAAGTTTCCTAAGAAGTCAGTGATATCAGGTGCACACAAGAACAGATACAGTTAGATTTAGGTGTTTTTTTAAGGGCTTCACCAGTAACAGCCATGATTTCACTGATTGCAACATATTTTCAGTTTGTAAGGTGCTACTTTGTAATGTTAACATATACCACCTTCAACAGTTTGTAATTTAATTGCTGAGAGTCCATAGAAAATTAGAACAATTTTTCCCAGTGCGAGAAACACATAATCCTTCTGACCTCACAGACTTGGCAAATCATATGCTTTAGATACCTGCTGAGAGAAAAAGAAAATCTTGCCGTGCAACTGCGGTTAAAATGCTTAGTATTATATTTCTAAGCATGTCTCCTTGAAAAACACTTATTCTTCCACCTGCTCACTTGAGACGTTTGGCATTAAGAAGCTAATCATACTTTTATACCATGGTATAAATAAGACCATAAATAGATCTCTGTCGACTCTCTTACCCAAGAGCCGTCTTGAAGAGATTTCCTGTTTTTCCTCTGCAGTACTGAAACATCACTTCTTACACTATATCATATGGACATTTAACTCATGATATTTAGCGTGACAAGATTTCATTGGTCTCAACACATGCGAGTCTGGACTCTGGAATCCAAGGGCCTTAAAGCAGTTAGAAATCTGTGGTTATGGAAATGCAATTGAACACTTTGACATCAGACCAACATACACACATTTGTTTTCCAGTCATATGATAAATGTACAGTTATGACTGGATTTTTGTTAGTATGCCAGTTGCAGCTAGCCTTGAGGTGCTTAAAAAAACAACTAAAGTTAAACAAGCTGAGTAGATCCACAGCTTGTTTGAATGTAGTCTTTAGAGAGTGAAAGAAAAAGAAAATGGGAGAAAGAGGATAGGAATGGGAATCTGTTTTACTGCTCAGATAAAGAAATTCCAAATCTTTCTCACACTACCTGCCAAGAGGACACACAACCCAGGAGGTTAAAGAAGGTGAAAGAAAAAAAGCTAATGATTTCATTCCTAAACACATTCATACTGATTCATTTTTACTTGCTGTTTCAGGACTTCTGTTCCAGTATTGCTGGTTTTCCCCCATGCAGGTATCTTATGATGGGTAAATATTACAATCTCAGGAAGAGAGACAGTAAGATTGGCGTAAATGTTAAAATTGGGAATGGGAATATAAAACATTTTCCCCAAGCTGTATTGTGGAAGCAGATTACTTTATGAGCTCGGTGATTGTGGAGGCTCTCATCAAGAGGGAAACATGCTGATGCAGAGGGATCTGGGGCACGCCGAGGGGGAAATCATTGATCTTTACCTTCAGGATCTTATTTTCTTCCCATCACAGGATATACCTATGAATCTGTTTGTGGAGAGTGATTGTCATGGTGATGCCGTGTATAGTAAATGTATAGAGGGATGGTGGGATGGTGTGTCTCAGAGGGGTCCAGGTTTTTGCTGTGACTTTGGTCTAATAATGAGTTTTCTCTCCCATAGAGACATTGCAGTGATGGTCTAATTCTGTGTGAAGTTTCCTTCTGTCAGTGTATATGTGGTTTTACACTTCAGTACAAGGATCACATTGACACACAGGTCTTGGGTTCAGAGAGAGAGAGAGAGAGGAACTTCTTCTGTAATGAATAGAAATGTTACAGCTTTTCAAATTCAGTTGCACCTCGTGTTTAGAGCACGTCATACATTGCCAGTAGTGAATTAGACCTTTTATGATTTGAAAATAATAATTAATGTGTTTCAATTTGAAGTGATCTAATTAAAACATTGACTTTTTTCCCCAGTAGCCCAATTCTGTTTTTATTAACAGGAAATCCAATAAAGTAGTGTTTATATGTTCATATTTTACATTAGTCAAACCTCAGTGTTATGTGTGGACCAGACCTGCTGCTAGAGCCTCCTCAAGATCTGTAGGTTATAAAGTCAGCTGCTCTTAAATCAGCCACATCTGGATCTCTCTCTCTCTCTCTCTCTCTCTCTCTCTCTCTCGTTCATTTTCTCCCCTGCATTCCCTAAATCGTGCTCTTTCCACTGTCCAGATGTTGCATTTCATACACTGTATCTCTTACTGTCGTGGTGTTAAAGAAGATTTTCCAGCATGTGATAGTGCAGCGTTCATATAAACTCCCTTTAGTGCCAGATGTTCTACACTAGCCTTTACAGACCATTATGCTGTCTTTGAAAATGTAATCAGTGATTATTTTGTAGGAGATGAGAAGCCTATTAAAGGCAGACAGGACTAATGTTAGACGATGTGGCTCTTGAGCACTTGTACTTGTCAGTGCTGTTTGTAGTGAAGGGCATGTTTTTTTTTAAATGATATAATATCAGTATTGTGAACAAATTACATCACAATACACTCTTCTGAGATTGTGGGTATCATAAAATATTTTAATTTTAACTTACTAACTTACATACTAACAATTACAAACTCTGGAAGCAGCCGATCCAATGTTTTCAATCTCTTGAAGTTGTAATTTTTGTAAAAGATTTTTAAATATTAGTATTAAATAAAAAATTAATTGACCAAATATTTTAAAAGTGAATTTTTAAATACAACAAAACATTTTTAATGGCAGACCTGTATACCGTGGTACATATCGTGTGTTGTAGAAATGTCTACACATAGTTTTGTCATGTTGCTCACTCCCAGTGTTTACCCCTCACTTTTTATTCAGCTATACCTACCACTAGTTTATAAGCCAACCAAAGAGAGGAGCACATCCATCTCTGGGATGAACCGAATGTGACCCTTAACAGCATGGATCTAATTAGGATTTAGTTAAATTTGACCTGCACACCTGTCTTCACTTGCAGATACACAGTCACAGTCATCTCTAGATAATGAAGGCTCTAGTCTTTAGGAGAATCAAATCAAGAGGCCTAAAGAGCAGACTGTTCATCCATTATTAGCCTTTGAATTAAGTAGTTCTGAGATGGCATGGCCTTTTCTTGATCTGTGTATTAAAATGAGAAGGCTATCTGATGGTAAAATGAGGTGGGGTGTATGTGAGGTGATGAATGAGACAAAATGGCCCTGCAGTCTTAACATCATAACATCATCTCTCACTATGTTGGTTTCCAGCTAAGAAGATAAAAACTGAGTGCTGCTCATTTTTTATTCTATTAAAATGTTATTTTAAGGCTTACTCTTGTGCTTTTAATATGACTAGAAGGCCTGCACTGCAGCCATATGGTGTTAGGAGCATGTAGGCAAGGAGTCGTTGATATTTATTTCCGTTTTCTGAAGTGTTAGCAGTGCAAAGCTCGTCTTAAGATGAAACAGCAACTTGAATAATCACTTAAATAGATACAATGATCTTAATACTCTAATCCATAGTGTGTTCTCAGTTCTTTGCCAAAATCCACCAAAAACCTAATGCTGTGCAAGCAGGAGTGCCATGTCCACACTTGTTCTGTGAATGTCATGTGTTTGTGGGCAATGGTGTTGCTGTAAGACACACGACAGCACAAGATGTCTGACTTACACATGACAGCTGGTCTAGCTGGAATGACCAGCATGTCCCGTGGGTGCATGTGGGCTTGTTAAACTCACCTTACAAGTGTACAGTCCTCTCTTTCTCTCCCCAGAGGAACATCCAGCTATGGGGGAACTGATTGATAGAGATACCGCTCGCTTGGGCTGCCCTGTGCGGTGGACGTGGATGAGTGGCAAGGGGTAACGAGATGAAAAATGAGATGACTAAAAAGGAGTGGAAGATCAATATGGCAGAGTGCTTGCTGTCCATTTGGATAATGGCCATTGGAATCATAACTGCTGTTGTGGAGCTAAGTGGACGGGGTCAAAGTCAGCTTCATTATCTAATCCATTCGAGGCTTTATTCCAGTGTTAAGTGAATTACAATACTGGTAAAAAGGAAAAGGACGTTTAGTTTGTGTCTTTGACATTGCAAGGGTTGTGTCATCATGAAAGACAGTGGCTGTCAATTAGAGTTTCTCAGTGTGGGAACCAGAAAATAGTTCTCCATTTGACACTAAAAGTTAGAATAATGAAAGACATAAACAAAAAAAAAACTGACCCTTAGTGAGGAAGTATATTTAAATATTAAAGATAGAATAAGCAAATGCATTTCTAGTTAACTTTATCTGATTTTAACAGAGCATATTCTGATAACACTAAATTTGCATTATTGCCTGGCAGGTGAGCTGGCTCGTCTGTCTCTGTTTGCTCACGTGAACACTTACTTACTTATGCGTTTTACCCCTCTTGGGGCATAGGCCGTCGATAAGGTTTCTCCAGCCATCTCTGTCCTGTGCTCTCTTCTCCAGCTGTCTCCAGGTCAACCCCAGGTGCTTAATGTCTGCGTCTAGGTCCCGTCGCCACGTGTTCCTCAGTTGTCCCCTCTTTCTCTTGCCTTGGGGGTTCCACATGAGGGCTTGCCTTGTGATATTGGTGGGGGGCTTGCGGAGAGTGTGGCCAATCCATCTCCATCATCTTTTCAGTATCTCGGAATCGGCAGCCATCTGGTTGGTTTTCTTCCACAGTTCATCGTTGCTGATGGTGTTCGACCAATGTACTTGAAGTATCCTTCGGAGACAAGTGTTAATAAAGGTTTGTACTTTCTGCTTGACTGCTTCTGTTGTCCTCCACGTTTCAGCTCCATAGAGCAGGACCGACTTGACATTGCTGTTGAAAATCCTTATCTTGGTCTTTAGCACTTGTTCTTTGGATTTCCATATGTTTTTTAGCTGCACAAAGGCTGCTTTTGCTTTGCCAATCCTGGTGTTGATATCAGCGTCTGTGCCTCCCTGTTTGTCGACGACACTACCCAGGTATGTAAAAGCGTCCATTTCTTCTAAGGCTTCTCCTTCTAATCGCACTCCTTCAGGGTTTGTTGCATTGACCTTAAGGACTGTAGTCTTCTCCTTGTTGATGTTCCGGCCAACTTGGGAGGAGGCAGCTGCCACTCTGTTGGTCTTATCCTGCATCTGCTGATGTGTGTGAGACAGTAATGCCAGGTCGTCTGCAAAATCCAGGTCTTCTAGCTGTGTCCATAGTGTCCACTGGATTCTGTTCCTTGCTTGTGCTGTGACTGATCTCATAATCCAATCAGTCGCAGGCAGGAACAGAAGCGGCGAAAGCAAGCAGCCTTGAATGACTCCTGTTCTCACACTGAATGCTTCTGTAAGCTGTCCTCCAGGGATAACTCTGCAGATCAACCCCTCATGCCAGTTACAGATGATGTTAACAGTCTTGATTGGTACCCCGTAATGTCGCAAAAGCTTCCAAAGAGTATCTCTATCAATGCTGTCAAATGCCTTTTCAAAGTCAATGAAATTGATGTAAAGTGAAGAATTCCACTCTGTTGACTGCTTAATGATGATCCGCAGCGTTGCAATCTGTCCTTTCGAAAGCCTGCTTGCTGATCTCTCAGTTTAGTGTCTACCTTGTCTTTTATTCTGTTTAGGATGACCTTATTAAATACTTTTCCTGGGACAGATAGAAGCGTGATCCCTCTATAGTTTGCAAAATTGCCGAGGTCTCCTTTCTTGGGTAATTTTATAAGGTATCCCTCTTTCCAGTCTGACGGCACCAGTTCTACATGTGAACACTAGTCAAATAAAATTTCAGTTTGTTCTGATCTAGCAGAATTTTTTTTTTTAACTTTGTGTGAAAAGCATTATTGTGCTGTATTTGACAATAATTGGTATATTTACCAATTGACAAAATATTACATAACATATTCCTGGTTTAAGATTAAACTAGAATGCATAAGCATTTCCAGTGGTGCTACCTACAGAGATAATAAATATAGACGCAGTGTGTGTCAGTAAATATTCTGTGTAACTGCGTGTGTGTGTGTGTGTGAGAGAGAGAGAGAGAGAGTATACTGCGCTGCAACTTGATGTCTAGTTTGGTGACATGAATTTTTCTGCCTGTCGTTATCATTGAAATGGCACACAATGAAGTGGAGCACAATGGAGTTAAAGGTAAGTGGCAGTGTGTCAGTTTCGCTTTTGTGCTCTATTACGGTGTATGATAAGACTTTATACTCAAACTTATAAGATACGACCTGTCAGCCATCTTCTCTCCATCCTCTCATCCTCCACTTGTTTCTCTTTAAGTCTATCAGCAGCATCCCCTGAGAAATGTATTCCTTCTCTCTGGCCACCGCACCAGTATATTAGATCTATACAAGGAAATGTGTAAGTGGTGGACATGTGTGGGTGGATATTACTTTTTGTTGGTGTAGTACAGATAGGATTTAGCATTTTCTTTAGCATGGGTAGTTTCTTTAAATGCTGAATTGAATGCAATATATAGTACCAGTTTCCAGAGAAACAGTGCTTTTCACAAAGTTTCAACCCTATAGCTTTTCTATAAATGTAAAAAGTTTATACCAAGTATGATAAAGTCAAAGTCCCTCCTGTACCAAGACCTGGTCTTCCCAGGCAGTCTCCCCTCCTAGTACTAACCAGGCCCTTAAGGCATATTGGGCGGTGCCGAGCTCCATTTCTCTAGCCCACGGCCTCTCGCCTATTACATAGCTAGAGTTACAGTGGGGGACCAGTCTTCTGGTAACCGCGAGAGTTTGACTGCTTACTCGCATCTGTATTGCGACATGCCTCGCCAGATGGCAGTAGGTACCATTTTTATGATGGCCTTTGGTATGACCTGACCGCACGTAGATCTCCCGGTCGAGAAGCGGTCACACTAACCACTAGGCCAGCTCGCCGTATACCAAGTAAGACACTGTTCAAAACATAACTCTCTCACTGATATTTTTAAAATTATTAGAATTATCTAACTAATTTTATGTATTTTCAAAGAACTCCTATTAACTAGTACTATTCTATATTCATGTACAAAATTTTATTCACCTCAACCAACTCTTTTATTTTTATTGTTATCCAATCAGCCAATCATGTGGCAGGAGCACAATGCATAAACTCATGCACATGCAGGTCAAGAGCCTCAGTTAATGTTCACATCAAACATCAGAATGGGGGAAAAAGTGTGAGCTCTGTGACTTTGACCATGGCATGACTGTTGGTGCCAGAAGGGCTGAGTATTTCAGAAACTGCTGATCTCCTGAGATTTTCACACACAACAGTCTCTAGAGTTTCACAGAATGGTACAAAAAACATCCATTGAGGATTACGCCTTGTTGATGAGAGTGGTTAGAGGAGAATGCCCAGACATATATTATTTTATTGTGTAGTACATGTTGAGATTTAGTACATTTTTAATTACACCCACTGGCCACTTTATTAGGAACAGCTGTACATTCATGCAATTATCAAATCAGCCAATCATGTGGCAGCAGTGCAGTGCATAAACACATTCAGATTTTTTTTCTCAGGTGTTCAAAATCCCTGCACAAATAATTATAGGTTAATATGTTGATTTATTCATCTTGCATTTTGTAGAGGAGAAACAGACTGATCTTTTGGCATGTTTTTGCACAAATTACTGAGCTTCTGCACAAAATGTGTAAAGATTGGCAGGTGTGGTCATATGATAATGGATCTCGTGTAGGCATGTAACAATTCACCCAGTTCATGATTTGATTTGATTCACGATATTGGGTTCACAATTCGATTTTCCCATGATATTTTTGAAAAAAAATAAATGAAGAAAATTTTATTACCGAAAAAAGCAACATTCATTTGCTTATTCTTTATCAACTTAAATATCCTTTTGTTAAATTTCAATAAAAAAACAACTTTTGTTTCAACAATAATTATTACCCACATTTGTAAAGGTTGGCATAAAATATGATAGCCTATTAACTAAAATATTCCTTTTATTAAAAATGAAAAACATTAATAACAGTCCTTTTCTTAGTAAACTTTTATGAACATACTACCAGCATTTGCTTCTCTTTTCTTTCGATTTCGGAAGTCTGTAAAAATATTCTTTTTTTCTAACAAGACAGCTCCAATTTCTTCTTAAATCTATTTGTACAGTCAATCACACAACATCTCTTTCCCAGTTTAGATCTGCTTTTTGTGTGTTTTTGCAGAGCTGTGTTAGTGCTGTGTTACTTCCGCCTATGGTGAAGTCACGTGTATTCCCACTGTTTTACGTTATTGCTGTCTAAACAATGCAATTACACAATTACAGCTAGGAAAAACTAAGAGATTAAGTGGCCTGATAATACTCGTAATTCATTTTTATTTCATTGATTCGAATCATCATGAATTTGTATTGCAATTTATCGTAGCATGACATATCGTTACATGCCAAATCTCGTGGCACTGTAATATTGTGTAGGAAATATTAAATTGTAATATTACACAAGCTACTGTACATTTGAGAAACTTTTAAGCCTCACTGAATAAATCTTGCTCTGAATATCCATATTTATTGTATAGACACGAGTGTTTTACTGGGAAATACGCCACTCGTATTTTTCATACGAACTACATCTGGGACATTAAGTAAGATATTTTTCAATATGCCACTCGTGAGGATATTGATGAATTGTTTTGATAAATTTGTGTACTTTTTTTGTTTGTGATTGTGCCTATATAGTAAAAAGAAAATCACACATTGGCTTTAAGATATGAAGTTTATTTTTTCATGTTGAAAAACTCATATTTTTAATACGAAATACATTCTGGATCTGAGTGACACATTTCTCTATATTTCACTGCGATGATGTCACTCCCAATGTTTACTCGCTGACTGGACGCACGTTGTCAAACTGGCAAACTGGTTCAAAATTAAAATTCTTTTGATTAACTTGCATGTTTTTTTTTGTGAATGTGTCTATATAATAAAAAGAATATTACACAGTGGCGCCAAGATATGAAGTTTATCTTCTCATGTTGAAAAATATTTCACTTGTTCGCTTCGCTCACTCATGAATATATTCACCACTCGAATATAAACTTCATATCTTTGCGCAACCGCGTAATATCCTCTATATATCAACTGGTTCTACCTCTTTGTATAGCTTTTGTCCCAGAAGTGCTGTTTCTTATCTGTAAAAGTTACAGACTGTGTTATCAACTAATTATCATGTATGCTCACATTAATTGTTTTCCAAGTGCTATATGCATGTTCACACTGCGTCACATGTTAGCCATCTGCTGGGTGTAAATCTGTATTCAGATCTGTGTGAAAGCATGAGCAGCAGCTTTCATTTTCTCACTTTCTCAGCTAGTATGAGTGTGTGCTTGCATCACATAAAGGTAAAGGTTAGAGAGGCAGAGGGAGAAAGTGAAAGGGAGACAGAGTGCAGCAGTGCCTTTAAGGCTGATTGATAGAAGCATATGCACAGCAGCACTCTAATGAAACAGGTATGGGCTTCCATGTAATGATTTCTCTCTTTGGCTTTTATCAGAGAGCAGATTGTCACAGAGGTGTTCTTTGTACTGCTCGCAGTGAGGAGGCCCACACAGGGCTGCATTGTGTTAAAGGAACAGGTGTCCTTTTCTGTATGTGCTTGTACCATGTTCTATATGTGCTTGTACCACGCTTGCATGGCCCTCTTGTCCCTCTCTGCTTACAGTGCAACCCAAACCCAATGCTTCTCTTATCCACTTTCCATGACAAGCCTCACTCATTCATGGCCCAAGACACCAATCAAAGATTGATGCTGCTGCCTCCAAGCTTATCACTGTCTCTTGACAGAGCCCGATGCTCAAGATCACCTCATATTCTGGCAACTGTAGCATTTGGTTTTAACAAACACTGACATTGCTGTGTTTAATAAACACTGACATTGACCTGTCAGATTTTTTTCATGTTTTAGTAAGGCAGGGTTTTTTTTTTTTTTTTTTACATTTTGAGTAAACCAAATGGCATCGACAGAAAAACAGTGCAACTGGAGTTGCAGGAGAAATATTTTTTACACCTGTGGTCTACCCATGATGGATGGTGGTCCAGAGGGTGAGCTTGCCCACATTTGATTAGTAAGCTCAGTATATCATGAGGATATATTGTCCTCTTCTTTTGCCTTCTAGTAGGCGTATGTGTGTGGCGAATGGTAAGTGGATTTGGCAGTTAAGGAAAATGATATTTCAGGTCTGGCTCTGGCTGGGTTTTATTACCATCTCATAGAGACTCCTCTGGCAATGTGCATCTGCTGATGAGCTTGTAGATGGATGTCTTTCTGGAACCTACTAATAGTAGTGAAACTGGTTGGAGTTGGCAATGCAATTTCAGTAAAAAGATGCATGCCCATTGGTGATTCAGTTGCCCTTTGTTGTGTCTGAAGCTGCAGGAGTGGCCTTTACAGATTGCCTGCTCTGCCGTGCCTGGAAGCTATAGTCATGAGTCGTTAAGAATCCATTAGATGTCATGGAATAAAACTGGCTTCATATATCTATATATTCACAGCAAATAACTGTAAAATCCATGTGGTTTTCTTTTCATCATTCTTTCGGAGAGTAAGATGCAACTCTGCCAGTATTTTCCTGTTATGCCAACGCTGACAGATCGAAATGGAGAAAATCTGAAACAAATCTGACTCCTGCTCATGCTCATGAAGGGAAGAGTTATGGGTGGTCAGATTAAAGTCACATCTTGAAAATAACAAACAATTCCCCCCCCCGTCCAGCTTTCTGTTTTCCTTTCCTCCCTCCTGTATCTGTCTTTTGGTGTTATACCCCTGGACGGCTGGTGCAAGATCAGTTTCCTCCTCTGTAATCCTGCCTTGAACCAGAATGATGAAAAGCAAAACCACTCTCTGATCAGAATGAACTTCTGAGGCTGAACTTTTCCCCCACCGCTTTCCTCAGTCAGAATTTTGCCAGTATCCTGGCTCTAAGTGTGTCTGCTACTCCAGCCAGCCCTCTTTGTTTGGCTTGATAATAAAGCTAGCTTTCCTTTGAAGAGTACAAGAGGGAGTGTCTTATCTCTGGCCTGTTAGCATTAAATGGGACTTTAGCACTATATTGCCATTTGCTTAGATTTAATGAGAAGCTGCCAGGCCCAGCACTCAGTGAGAGACAAAACCCATCATGAAGGAGCGAGAGGAGAAAACACAGTTGGCATGATATTTATCAACACATGCAATGCATCTTTCTTTTTCACCATTAATAGGTCAGATTACGAGACAGATATCTAAATAATGGATTGCTATCAAGAGCACTGTGTCTCAGCAATCAGATCCCCCCCCCCCCAAGCATACTTCTTTGGGTTCACCCCCTTTTTCTTTCTGCATTTGTTTGTTAAAGTGCATTGGGGAAGGGAAGCCACGTTCTCTACTTACAGAAAACAAAGGGTTGTAAAAGACTAAATAAACCCCGAAAAGGCACCCTCAGTTTGCAAGCCTATGGGCTAAAGAATGCAATCCCTTTGCATGTTTGAACCATACTAGCATTGTCTTTTTTTGTACATGATTACTAAGTAGCCTGTCTCTTCAATAATGTGCATGCTCAGACATTGTCCCGATAGGAGACTGTCAAGGTTTCCATTCACAGCTAATGAAACATTTAAAACGATCTGTCAAAGGGAGTCAGGACAGAGCTCTTTGAGCAATGGCATCAGGGTGAAATGCTCTATCAGCTCAATTAACTTGTCAGCACGCAATATCTTTGGAATTTACTTTTGTCTGTTAATAAGCTTAATGTCAAACGTCAACTGCTTGTGGTATTAAGAGATAGAGTATATTTATTTGGAAATTGCCACCTAAAAGCATTACAGAGTAATGAGGTTTAATTCTCAATTGATAAAGAAGAAGAAAAAAAGTTCCCTCCAAGTCATTTTAATTGGTACAGCAAGGTAACACTACCTCTGTGAATATGGCACCCTGTCAAAAAAAAAAACACTGAAAACTTTTAAAACCTGTGTGCTGATTTGCACCGTGAAAATCACACTGTAAAAATGATGTCTTTGTGAAAATCTTTTCAGTATGGCCAGATTTATCTAATATGTCTTATGATTATTATAAATCAAATACATGATGATTCAGGCCACGCTTTGACATATTTCAATCACATTTACATTTTCGTATTCTGTTGGCTGTCATGTAATTGAGGGCTGATAGCGGATGTAAATGCAGGAAAAGGTGTTTATTTAGCAAACAAACAAACATACATATAACCAAAATCAGCGGGCGAACTAGTAGTCATAAAACAGGCAAAGGGTCATGCGATCGGCGAACAGACTACACTAGACAAAGACAAAATCATGAACTGAATAATGCAGACGTAGGTTAAATAGCCA
>JAOTRR010000033.1:1818254-1829754 GCA_028570945.1 Gogo arcuatus
AGAAAAACCTATGAATGAGTAGGTGTGTCCAAACTTTTGACTGGTACTGTATATAAGTTGATTCTATAATCAAGTATGTAGCATAAAAGAATAGCCAGAATTGTATTAGAGAAAATCTGCTTCCCTATCAAGATGTCAGTTTTTCTGTATAATCAGGAATCGTAATAACTGCCCATTTACAACTAAAACCTAAACCAAAAACCCTACGTAGAACACTTGCTAATGTAGATATGTCCTCCTGCCTTCACTAAAGCACTTTCATTTTAAAGATAAAACAGACAAAAATCAAGGTAGAAAGCTGCTGGTCGATTTACAGCCCAGAAAGGAGGATTTTGATTAAGAGATAAGCAACAAATTTGAAATTTCTGTCATTTACATTATTCACTCCTTTGAGTTTTCATATTTATTGTGTAGATTTTGATATTTATGATGGAAATTCATCCAAGTCTAGCACATGTCCTTCAGAGTGCGTGTGGAGAAGATGTTAAATCACTCTTACGTCACTGAACAAGTTAATATTTAGGTTTTTTGATCTTGTTAAGTAAATACTTCAGAAACAATTTGCTTGGACAGGCTATAAGAGATAAACTGAGCCGGCCTGCATACTTATCCAGATTAAAATATTTAAAAGCTTATCCCACACATATAAATTCTTGTGCTGCTTGGATGAAGAAAAATAAGTTATCATGACAGTAAATCTCTGATGTTTAATCTCATACTTGCATTTTGCTTATGTTTCTCTGTTTAGACAGTCTTAGCTATTAGGATGTGATAAATACGTAATGTAAACAGTTTAATAAAAGTATAAGGAAGTTTATGCTGTGCCAAGCATTTACCGTTATAGAGAAATAAACTCATTGACTTGTGAATGCTGGAGGTGGACAGGAAGGAGGAAAACAGGTAGAAAGAAGGAAGGAAGGAAGGAAAGGCAAAAAGAGCAGTATGTCTTCTCTGTTGGAGACTGAAGTATGACTTGTTGATTTTAATCCATGGCAAACGTGCTGTGCTGCAGGGTTTTGCCTCCTCACTGAACTCGCTGAAATTACACTTCAGAAGGACCACTAGTGGCCTGTTTAAACCAGACCCACCCCCAACCACTGTTTACCATCGTTAGCACTGTCTCATAATGACCCACATTTTTGCTTGTGGCTAGAATAAAATGTATGGTGCATTAAGAGGTGGGAGGGAGAGAAACATATAGAGGAAGGGCGGATGGGGAGAAATAAAAGTGATAAAGAGACAAAAGGTGAGAACAAGTGTTCCGTCTGAGCTGCAGGATCTTTAAACTCTTTGATACATTGATTTGTCCTGGCGAAGTTTGATGAATGAACCTCATTAACCTTTCTCCATCATAATGATAAGTAGTTAGGCAGATGTCTGATCTGTTTGTCTTGCCCAGGTCCATTTGCCCCTGACCTCTCTTAAATCTTCTCCAAGGCCACCCACCTAATTTACACACACACACACACACACACACACACACACACACACACACGGCTTCAGTTTGTGAGCTGAATTTCTGCTGCTTTCGGTCAGTAAGCTGGTTTCAGGTGAGTTTCCTTAAGGTGCTTTCACACCTCTACCTTTACACACCTTTACCTCACCTATACCTCACACACCTTTAGTTGAGTCCTAATCAGAGTTTCACACTGCACATATTTAAACAAACCAAAAAGACAAAAACCCGTTGACTAAAGGGTGTGTATGACTGAAAATATACACGTAAAACTCTCTCATTCTCTGGTCAGAAATGGGGCGATCTACAGAAGGTAAACAAACCTTTGCCTAGTGCACATAGAAATCACAAAAAATCACCTGAGCATGTCAAACATGGAATTACCACTATATAAATAGTTAGTTGGAAACATTTTGTCTATCACATACAGCATATATTTTTTCTGTCCAAATACTCAGAACACATGGCATTTCTGCCACACTACAGTTCTACACTTTGGCTCAGTTTGTGTCTTACAGCTCGGTCTAGCAGCTCGCATCTACAAAAATGCTACCTGCAACATACAACAAAATACACAGCATGTTCACTTCCTGCATTTGGGTCAATTTAGGGTCCAATTGTTTTCAAACCACTCCTAGATCAGATGGTCTCAGACCACTTGTTTTGGTCCGTTCCCCAGTGTGATTGCTGTGTTCTCACCTGACTAAATGAACCACACCAAGGAGGAAGAATCACCAGGGTTCAATTCAAATGGACTAAACACTGCATATAAGTTTGCAGAGATAAGTTTATAGAAAACGAGGAGACACAGTCATGGAGGAAAGAAAGCTGGGCCGAAATTGGGTCATGTAACAGGACAATGATTCCAAACACATCAGCAAATCGAAATCTGAGTGGCTAAAGAAGACAAAAGTCAAGGTGTTGGAATGGTCAAGTCAAAGTCCAGACCTCATCCTCATTGAGATGCTGTGTCGGGATCTTAGGACTGTTGTACGTAAACAAATGCCCTCAAATATCAATGAACTGAAGCTATGTTTTAAAGAACAGTGGGTCAAACTTTCTCCAAAATGATGTGAGAGACTGATAAACTCCTACAGAAAATGTTACTTACAAGGTATTATTGCTAAAGATGGTTCTACATGCTATTCAATTATAGGCATACTTATTTTTTCCATATGGTTTCTGAATGTTGGTTTACTTTTTGGATAAAAATGACTACATATTGAAATCTGTTGTGTTTTTTGTTGTCACATGAAGTTATTTGTTTGTTTATAGAAGTTTATGATGACCACACAATTGTTATTTAGGCCCTGATATCTAAAAACGTAGAATTGAAGGAAGGTGTACTTTCCTTTTTCCATGACTGTTAGAACTGGTCAGAAACAGCATAGCCTGCAGGAACTAAATACAATGGGCAAGTCATGACAAGCTTTCCCAACCACTCTAGCAATGGTATAACAATGGGCACTTTTGCCATGTGAGATCATTTGAAAATGCTATGTTTAATTTGTGACAGGCAAATGCTAAACTGCCTAAATTGCCTCCCTGATTTACTGTAAAATAGTGTGAGATCAAGCCTCTAGAATTACATATATTACCTGTACTGAGACAGGATTACATTTTATTGCATGCAGCTGTTCCTCATATCAAATCAGGGCCAGAGCATAGCAGCAGGTGGAGAGGCTTGTATAATATATAGTCGATGATATGGGGCATGCTGCTGAGATTTTCTTTCACAGCTCCAGCATGTTTTCCAACTTTTCCTGAAGTTTTGAATTGTTGGGAACTCAGAGGGTCTTGAGGGAACAGGAAGGATTGATTGACAAGACAAAGGTCTTAATTGACACCACTTTTTTTCTTTTCACTTCCACATCCTGCACAGTACTGCTTCTGCTTGGAAAAAAAAAATTTCCCCATCAAATTTTAACAGTCATCTGGTTGGAATTTTTTTTCTGACTTTGAAAATGGGAATATTGAACTTATATTCTTCTTAGTTCTTTTCATGGAATATATGGAACAAAAAAAATGTTTTCTACTTTAAGAATTGGGGCTGCAAAGATTAGTCAACATAATTGGTTATGAAAATTTATTGACGTGGAATTTTATATTGGAAACACCATTGACTTAATCAACGACAGAATATGTTATGATGTAAGAGTGCAGGGGCTTCTGTTTCACCTGCTTGGTAAGTGAAATATTGGCTTTATACGTAGCCATATGTTACATTTCATAGAAGGGGATCGATACGTATTTTTTGGATGTAGTTGTAAAATATGTGTAGCATTTTCATACTGTAATGAGGTTAGTTAAGTTTTTCCTTGTTAATACTGGCTTTTCAAGATTAATGATGATGCACCATTTATGTGATTTGTTCCTGTTTAGACAGAAATAAAAAAAGATCCATTTAAATCCACAAATTTTAAGTATCTATTGCTTTTATTTAAAAATAAATTACCTTATCAAATTCCTAATTTGTCATTTAAATTGGTTAGTGTTATTGGGAACAGGGAGTAATCATTAGATTAACCCTACAGGAAGCCATCAGTAGAGTAAGAAGACACTGAAGGTTGCTCCTCAATGTTTTGTTTTGCATTATATTATTGAAGGAAGAAAAAAACAAAAATACCAAATGTTTGTTACAGATGTTCTCGTTGACAAGCAACATTTAAACTGATTAATTAAAATATATTAATATATTATTTTTTGCAGCCCTATATAGAATACAATTATTCCATGTTCTGTCAAGAAAAAGACTGGAAAAGTCATGTTTCTGCGCGTACAGGATACAGAGTATATCCATGTACCATTGTTTCAAAATGCTATCCTTCTAAATTTGGTTGAAAAGAGTAGCGAGGGAGGTGACATTCTTCTAAAGAAATGGAAAAGTGTAGAAAAGGGCAGAGAGAAAGAGAGAGAGAAGCACTCCAGTCACTCTGTTAAAGATTCACACTGAGAAAGAGGTTAGCAAATTGGGCGGTAAACGCTCAGATGTGACTTTGGATCAGGCTTGTGTAATCTGATGTAGGCCTTCTTTGCTTGTGAGAGCGTTATAGCTTAAGGTATTAGGGCTCCATTCTAGTATTGATCTTCTAATATCTTGGCTGAACAAAAATGAAATGGGTGTGTAATCGCATGGATGTACCCAGAGAAAGAGGAGTATAATCCTAGGCAAAAGAACCTCAGCTGGGGACAATCCACATTCAGCTCCACAGTGAGCTTTTGGGCTAATGGATCAATGTTAGATGGGGTCGTTTCTCCACGGTCATCCCTAATCCTCACTATTGACAGACTCCAACTTTTCAGAAGAAGAACATTTAATAAGAAATATGACTAAATTGCTAGGAAAAATTTGTGAAACTGCTGAAAGGAGAGACGAATGTAAAGAATAATGAGCTGAGATGTAAGACTAGTCCAAGGACAACAAAGAAATTTTGTTAAATAAAGAACCAATCTGTTTCCCATTCATGTTTTAAGTGGTGGGAATAATTTTTGGTAGCAAAAGCATACCTGTATAAGTCTACTAACAAAAGCTCAGTATCTGCAGTATGCGTAATGCCGTAATGCGCTCTATGACAGTCATGCTCTGTTGTTGAGCTTGTCTTACAAGGGAAAAAAATATGTACACAAAATTAAAAATGATGTAGCCAGCAGCCAAAGCCTTCATTGGGGAGAATGAGTCAGCATAACTCCTCCAGAATGACATTCTGGTTCAAAGAGGGTAGTAGGAGATGGTCCCTCTGACTGTAAAGTTTATAAAGATTTTAGTAGAATTGTTGTTAACACTCTTTTGTGTGACTTGTCTGATCTTCTAGACCTCTAGTTTGCTATGTATTCACATTATCAAGCCAGATCAGCATTACTTAAAGCTATAGGATCTAAAATTTTGGAATTTCACCCTCTCTGGTAGAAGAATGCTATTGTGAGCTTTTTGCAGAAGATGATTTCATAATGTGTATTGTGCTGCTTCCCATACCACAAGGCTGTGTCCCAAACCACACAATAAATAAATGCCTTACACAATAATCATGTTTCATTTTTAACAAAATCATACATACTGTAGTCTTAACAAATCTTCTTCAGAAGGGATATATACTTCCTGTTGAAAGGTTGGAGACACCTTGCTTTTTTTAAAAACATTTCCAACTAAGTTTTGATTTTCATTAACTTCTAACACATCTACAAACTGTATAAGAGGAGGAGAAATGTTGTAATAACCTGCACAGTCACCTGGTCTAAATCCAATCAAGCTGCTCGAGTAAGAAGTTGTACAGCTCAATTGTATAAAAATGGTTATATTGTAACTTGTATTACAAATAGTTACAGAACATTTTAGTGCTTTTTACACATATGTAGAGCGTCAGAATCACTGGAAATCATTCATTTTCTCTGTGAGCCAGCATCTCTTGGCGGCGAGATCACTGGTGGCATGTCTTGGGCGATGGGGGTGTCAGGATAAAGTTGAAGTCCAGGCAACTTTATGGTAATGAGCTATGATGCTGTTCGGCGGCAACCAATTGGAATTTAGAAGTGCTCCACTCTAAAGAATACTACAGAACGCAGTTGTCTAAATTTTGGTTCCGCTTAAACTGTTCTTAAGTGTCTTGGGCGATGGGCGCGTCATAAAGGATGGAGGATAAATTAATAATTGCGGTGGTGGGTTTCCTCATTATTTATGATGTGTCCCTGTTTGCGTACAGGGGCATTAAAAACAAACAAACAAACAAACAAATAAATAAATAATGTTGAAATTTGACTTAGCACTTAACATCAACACAAAAGTCACACCACACAAATGGCTTTTAATTAGCGTATGTCCTTAGTTTATTCTCTTACCAAAAATGTAATCATAACTGTTCATTATTTTCCTTCATCGATTGATTTCTTACCTTCACACTGAAAAGATTTCATGAGGTTAACTTATACCCTACTTGTGGTCCGTCGGCACGAAGATACCGGTTGAAATGTCTGTTTGCTTTGCAACCCCTTTAAATAAACTTGTAGCCACCTATTTCATCTACACCACAGAGCGTCTACAAACTTACCACCGTTGTTGGTAGAGCAGCCAGAGCTAATTTTAATGCTCTCGCCGCATTTGATCTGAACGTAGGGTAAAAGAGACAAACATGTCTCAATATGGCCAGCATTTCTGTGTGGGTGTTTCCGTCACATTTTACCAGCAGAAGGACGTCCATTGTATCAGGGTAACGGATTATAAGCAATCACACCTCTATCTTTCATCATAAAGAATCTTTCTCCTCTTCTCTGCTTTACTCTTTCCCTTCATGTCCCGCTTCTCGCACTCGTTCCTACAGGCTGGCCAGGGCAAAGTGTCATTTTGGTGGCTGATGGGACTTCATTTAGAGAGAGCAGCAATCTCACTGAACTGTGTAATTGTAATGGAAATGGGTCAATCAAGTCCCAGTGTGGTTGGCCACCCCTCTCACCAAACCAACAGACCCACAGTGCTGCGAAAGAGACAGCAGGAGAGAGAAAAATAGGCAGAGAGAGAAAAGGGATATAGGCAGAAATGAAAATAACAGGTTCCCTGTATCGGTGGTTATAATAAGCTCGTAATAAATGTTCTAAACTTGGGCAAGCCTTTCTGATTACAGAGTATGCAGTGTTTTGACTTAAAGCTTTGCCCCAAACAGCTGTAGCATAACAAAGACATGTTAATAGCATCATTTGACAATTAGCCTTCTATCCTTTCTTAGTTTTTAATTACACCCTTCTTATTACTAATTGTCAGGAACCTTTCCTTTCCTTCCTGGTGGAAGCTTGTTTTTAAAAATGAGAAAAGCAGCCAACAAACTTGCATTCAGTAGTAGCAGTAACTGTGCTGCCAATCTGTTGAAGCAGCTTTAACTGATTTATAGCCTCAGTTAATATTTCTGAATATAGAAGTCTGATTAAACATAATCTTAATAAGACACGCCATGCTATATTTCTTGATGAAAGCCAGACTGCTATCAGAATTCAGTGAATGTTACAATAGGCCATGACTGCTGCAAGCTCTGTATCTCAATGTGTGAATTCTTCATTGGCATACAAAATATAAAACAACAGACATTACCAATGTATTTCTAATTTATTTAAAAAACAAACTACTAAAACTACACAGGAAATCTGTTTTTGTCCCCTGTCTCTGATAGCAGAATAAACATCTAGCTGTTTCTGTAATTAGATGTAATCATTCTCAAAGTTCAACACAAGTGAAAAGCAGTGAAAAGTAAAAGCTTTCATGTCTAAACATGAATGTAAGTGTATGTCTGACTTTTATTTTTCCACCTAATACAGAAAATTAAGAGCCCTTGTCATTGTGCTTTATTACCGAGGCATGGAATAGAGATTTCCCTTCAAATGCAGTCATGTTGGTGTCTTTGTGATTACTTGGAAATAACAAGTTCAAATAGTAATAGCATACACTGTAGACACATTCATTCTGTCACATTTATTCCACTGTCAAAAATAAACAGAGCATATTGCAACATTTTTTTAAGCCTTTATTTGTCATGTACATTAGAGCACAGTGAAATTCTTTCTCTGCATCTGGGGATGTGAGCACACATACCCAGAGCAGTGGGCACCTGTGCTGCAGCACCCAGGAAGCAGGTATGGGTTAGGTGCCTTGCTCAGAGGTACTTCAGCCATTCTTGCTGGTCCAGGGAATCAAGCCAGTGACCGTTTTGTCCCAAAGCTGCTTCTCTAACCTTTAGTCCATGGCTTCCCCATGTTGGGCCTCCTCTTATTGGTTGTTAGAGATGCACTGAGGGCTGAGTCCTGGGCTTTGTCTCTGTCCCTGTTTATTATCTCAGATGTGCTTGCATTGTATGAAACATCTTCATCTCCTCATCTCAAAGTGACTGGCCGCAAATCCATGATGTCATTCATAGTGTTGACATCAAATCAAGTGATAATGAACTCATTGGGTTTACTGCAGCCATTCTTCCTCCACCTTAACCTTCTCAGTTAAATGTGTTACCTGGTTGCTGTAGTGAGAGACCATACTTTAACTGTTATCAACTTAATAACATGACAAGTTTTAAATATTCAATGTCACCATGCATTTTATGTTTCAAATGACATTTCTGTATGTGGTGCAATACACTGTACACACTTGCACAAGGTCTGTCTTCATGACTGTAATAAGTGAGATGTGCACTTTTACATGGAAACAGCTGTTGTGTATCCTGTAGTTCTCTCCTGTCTCAAAATCAGTGCACTTTTACATGGAAACAGCTGTTGTGTATCCTATACTTCTCTCCTGTCTCCAAATCAGTCCTTTCTAACAGTGTCTTTATTATTATTATCAGCCATTTCAGTCTTATTGCTTATTCTGGCCATTCCATTAGAATACCCAAGGGCAATGTGAATAGCCCTTGGAAAGATCATATAGCTACCAGTTTTTTTCTCCAAATACAAAGACATTTTTTCATCTTTACCATGTTTGATGTGAGGCAGAACCGACTGAGAAAGTTACATGCACCACTGGGTCATATACATGAGTGCACGTCTTCACTTAGAAGTTCCAGCAAGACTCTGTCAGGTGATCAATCTAACAAGACAAAGCTGATCCTCATCTTATGCTTTGACCTGCCGTTCCCTGCTTAAAAAGTGTCCAGCTAGTAGAAGATGTTTTGAGGTCAATGTTAAAAAGGGACCAAAAAGAGTGGGAAAACCTCAAATCAGCTGTGTGTCCAGAAAAGTGATGGAAATGCCACACAAATTGAGTTATCACCTTAGAATCCCCTTGTAGCTTTGATAATGTTAATGAGTCAACATGTTGCATCAATGCTTTTTAATTTGAACGAGATAATGTAAATAAAATGACATCAGTGCTATAGTGCATCGTCCCAGATTCACTGCTTGATTTCTTCTCTGTACATACTTAGAGGTGTTGTAAAGCTTGAGGGTTTTTTTTCTTCATCTGAGAGGCATGTAGTTCTCCAAAGCTTTCAATCCATCAACATCTGAAACTCTTTTGCATGGTTTGCATGAAGAGCTTTATAGATCCAACACCCTATTTATTAGAAGTTTATGTTAACTTTGGAGATCAGAAATAATTTCAGTGACTATATTTCAAAGCCATAGAATATAGAACCATAGAACATTTATGTCTCTCAGGTTCCTCACAGCCACTCTCAAAGATATAAAGAAAAGCACTCTCTTGCAAAACCTATTGTTTGTCTGGAGTATCTTGGCATTCTCTTGCTGAACAGCAGTCACAAAGTACTCCTCTGAAAATAGTGGAAGTCACATTTAACAGCTTCTTTTCATTTCTCTCTATTATATAGGTTTCACCGTGGAGACTACCACATCGACGTATGCATAAATGACTACCTGGACGTCTACTGCCCACACTATGAGGACTCAGTGCCTGAGGAGAGGACCGAGCGCTATGTCCTCTACATGGTGAACTACGATGGCTACAGCACTTGTGATGACACAGCCAAGGGCTTCAAGCGTTGGGAGTGCAACAGACCACACTCGCCTAACGGGCCACTCAAGTTCTCTGAGAAGTTCCAGCTCTTCACACCCTTCTCCCTGGGTTTTGAGTTCCGGCCGGGCCGAGAGTATTATTATATATGTAAGTAAATTAGCATTTCACACTGTGACTGTAGAAGGGATGCTTAGAACAAGCCCAAGTATAGTTTAAGTGTATGAAGACTTCAACTACACAATCTTCCCTGTTTGTTTGTATGGGATATAATCATAATCACATAATTTGCATCTTGAAAAGACTGATGTGGTCAGTAACTTTTGAAAGTTGAGAAAGGCCATATAATTTAATATCTTTGATATATTTAAGACATCTAAACTCAAGTACTGACATTTACTCTGATTCAGGAAGTGTTTTATGCCTCTAATTGATTTTATTGCTTTTTAATACAAATTCTGGGGTTAGCAAGTGTTGGCAATATGTTCCCACACGAGCATATAGCTCACACCAGCAGGCTAGCAGATCTAAGCCCCGTCTTTCAAAGATTTAAAAAATCACTATAAGGTTTAGTTTTGCCATCCTTATTGTCTTATTTGTGGTTAACAAAAATTATTTTGTTTTTTGTTTTTAAACAGAGTGCAAAAGCACCATCAGGGGTCATAAGAAAACCACACAGAATGGTATGGGAGACACTGTAGGTGTAACGAGCCCAGTACTGTAGACTCAGTGATAGTTGTGTCAGGTGATTACGTAGATTGACACACCCCCTAGATTTGAGCTCCATTTGGGCTAATATCTTTTAGTCTGTTTCGGTGATGCTTCTATATTAAGTCATCAGCAGTCATGTCAGCCAAATTTTCCCATACTGAATGCAATTTACCACACAATTATAAGCAAAGAGTTGTTGTGCTGGTCTGGACAATGATCATCTGCAGAGGCAAAATGGATATGAATCAGTACTCACAAAAAAACAAAACAAAAAAAAAAATTGAGATGCTGGCTGAAGAACATGTCCTTCATTGGTGAGATAAGCAATAATCCGGCTAAGCCTAATTAGTTTTCCACATAAGATCTGCTTTAAGACCATGCATCTGCTCCTGTGTCCTGAGACGTCATTACACTGTATATATTACATACTTGACTGGTGAAGGCAGAAAACCTGTCAAGCTCATCCTTCTTCTACAAACCTCTTTTCACTACAGACTAAACATCTGTGAAAGATATTTGCTTTTTCTGATTGATTCACCTGTCTGTTTCTGTGTCTGCTTCTTTTGCCTGGGGAGTTTGTCCTTTAGAGTTTCACTCTTGTTGCTTACATGCATCAAGTTGTCTTTAACCTAAATGCATATAAATTACTCATTTGCTGTTAACTGAGTTTGAGAAGGATGCCATACAAATGAAACATTTATTATTATTACTATTATTATTATTAGTAGTAGTAGTAGTAGTAGTAGTAGTAGTTTAGTATTATAATATTTTAATTATTTAACACATGCTAACTTAGTTCTTAAAAACATTCATAACTATTGTATGTAGTGTGGTGTGAGTTATATACAGTACCAGTCAAAGGTTTGGACACACCTACTCATTCATAGGTTTTTCTG
>JAOTRR010000033.1:1829854-1846965 GCA_028570945.1 Gogo arcuatus
TTTTTCTGTATTTTGACTATTTTCTGCATTGTAGAACAATACTGAAGACATCAAACCTATGAAATAACATATAGAACATATATGGAATTATGTCGTAAACAAAAAAGTATACACATGGGTTTACACAGGGTTCTCCACATTCCACATGCAGGAAGGTGTGTTGGCCACCCTAAATTACCCCTAGATATGAATAAGTGTGTGGTGCCCTGCAATGGACTGGTGTCCCATCCAGGGTGTATTCCCCCCTTAAGTCCAGTGTTTCTGTGATAAGGTCCAAAGATGAATGAAGATGAATGAAGACTGTATGATTGTCTTCATTGGCTTATAATTTCATAATCAGATTTTTCAGATGATCGAGTATGCTGCTATTCATAGTGGATTTGATTAAGCATGTCAGCTAGTTTAATCTGCAGTAAGCTCAGAGACCAAACCATACCCAAGAGTAATCCATAAATAAAGATTTAATTTTTAATCCCAAGAAATCGACTTATCGAACATTTTCAATTACTATAAACAAATTAATTAGTTTATTGCCGCAAGTCTGTTATAAGATTAGTAAGGACACTGTTGAGTTTCTATGCATAGAGTATTGTGACTCTGTATCCCCTTTTACATACGAAATCCGTTATTGTATGAGGTAAAAACAACACGGAAAAGATAACAAATTTTCATTCCCACTCAGTCTTCCATAAGGATATCGTGTATTCCCACCTGACTATGTTTAACGGAATGCTGTGGAGCACCAACCATGGGAGACCGGATATGACATATAATTCACGAGGCGTGCAGTCCATTGTTGTGAAAAGCCCAAGCTGAGACATTAGCTAGTTTGCAACACGGCACAAGTCGAGCTGCGTCACGTCTTTGTTGAGAGAGTTCTCTTCCTGTTTCTGAAAATTTGATTTGTTCAAGCAAAGACTGTTTATAACATTTTTTGCTTATACAGTGGGACCTCTGTATCCGCTGACTCATTCAAGCATACAAGCATGATCCGTTGAACTACAGTTCCCACGTAACCACTCACACCTGCTTTGACTTTCACTTATTACTCACCTTATTTAAACCCCAGCTTCTGTTAGATTGTCTTGCATTTGTTTTTATTTTCCATGCCGATGCTCGTTTTGTTCCTCACTTCTACTCTCCTGTTTTCATGCCTGATGTTTTTCATTGCTTTGACTACCCTGTATAAATAAAATGTTTCTGCACTTGCATCCATCTCTGCACCTCAACCATGATAAAAAATATTAAGTGGAAATGTCAGAATTCTGTTCAAAAGAGAGAGGGAGGGAGAGAGAGAGAGAGAGAGACCACATTCACAGAACTTTTATTACAGTATATTGTTATAATGGTTTTATTTAATTATTAGTTACTGTTGTTGATGTCATTGTGTGTAGTTTATAAATGAAACTTTATTATCAGTATGTATGTACACAAAATAACAAGCTTTATATATGGTTCGCTCCTATCCACGGTTTCAGCTAACCGCATTAGATCTTGGTCCGTATTCCCTGCGGATACGGCGGTCCCACTGTATCTGCCAATTTTCTTTGCTTGTTGTTTTAGGTTTGCTACCGGTTGCTTTACATTGATGCAGTATAAGTAGTGCTATCGTAATAACATTACGCCACCGCCAGCAACATCACAACCGGTCACAACACGTAATTCCCACTGGAGCCGTGCCAAAAGATTTCCATAAATGTTACTAGGTTGATAGGGGATAGATTAGCGTTTCGACTTTGCAGTTTTACTCCCATTCCCACAGGACACCATTATAGCATAATAATGGAAAATATACGGTTTTCACTGTGAGTGGGAATGGAGTATGTGTTTAGCTACTGGTGAATAGGGTGATGGGAAAGGGCAGGGGTGTGATCCCCCTGCTGGGTAAACAGTTCACACCTCTTCACTGTTACACTGGTACAGAGATAAAACGACAGCACAGTTAAAGCTTTTTTGATAGTAAAACACTATATATAACTGCTACAATAAAATTATAAAATTTAAACCTTGTAGGCTAGGTAAAGACAAAAATACTTATGAAATGATGCAAATTCATAAAGCCCTGTGTTGAACATGGGCATCCCCAAAACAGGTGGAAATTCCATTTTTTGGCCTCTGATAAAAAGAAATAAATCAGGCAAAGATGGCTTTCTCCTGTTCTTTGATTTCCTCCCACCTCCAAACATGCCAGTATGCTACAGCAAATAGCCCTTGGTGGGAATGGGTGTGTGAATGAGTGTGTGAATGAGCGTGAGAATATGTGTGTGAATGTGTGTTAATGGTGAATACCTGCTTCATATCCACTGTTCCAAGGATAGGATCCAAATTTACTGTGACCCAGGATAAAGCGATTACTGGTGGATGTGGGGGGGTTTTTTGTATCCCAGATTCATGCCAAGTGGACATAAAGAAAATACCAAGGCAAAGTCTAGTATGGCCACTGCTTAATAATCAGTAGTTCCTTCATAAAGAGACTACAACCAGCTCTTTAGTTTTATATTTGTTCACGATTCCTTGATGAACTAGTGTGACTGGAGGCAAATGACTCTCTCATGTCTTTTCCTACCCAAATGATTTGGCATATTTGTGAGGCAAAGTTTAAAGTTCAGAAAGATTCATGTTCCTAAAGGGTTGTTTGTTTGTTTGCTTGCTTGCTTGTTGTTTCTGTTTGTTCTGACTGGAGAGTGAAGACAACATTAAATGCATCTGCGTCTATGAATTATCTTTGACCTGGATTCTGCATTGCTCAAATGTGTGTTGACTTACAAATAATCAGGCAGAAATAATAGTCTCTTTGGTGCTAGTGAATTTTTATTACGAAAAGTCTCATGGGTTAGTCTGATGACAAACTGCCACAGATATTAGAGACTCAGTTAGAATTCAGTCCAACAATGAAAATTAAAACGTCAAATTGTGGCTTTCCAGATGGATAAAATGGCCCTTTTTTGTACTCTCCCCAGGTTCAGCAGGAGTGAGCTTGATATGTAGACTTTTTGATAGAGTTTAGGGAGAGGAGACAGAGTTCCACTGTCTTCTCCTTGAGAAGCACAAGCAGGTTGATCAAGGAAAGCAGAGCCAGGGCTGGAATCAAATTGAGGCTATAATTCTTCTTTTTGTGTGTGTGTGTTGGCCATGACTCTGGGTCTGGAGAAGGTAAATTGTCTATCAGGATGCTGAGCTGGAGTAGACAAAGTGATATATATATATTTTTTATCTGGGACAAACAGCATTTACTTTTCTTTCTCCTTTTTTAACTCCTTCTTCTCTTTTCTGTACAGGCTTCAAAAGCAAGGGTACAGATGCTAACTTTACAGCCTGGAGGACAACACAGGAAGCTATTTAACGTTGCACACATCTGCAAGCAATTTAAGAGAATTCAGTATTAGCTCTTTGTGCGTGTGCGTATGCGTGTGCAGGATGAGAAGTCTGGGCGTGAGCCTTTGGGGTCAAAGGCCAGGGCATATTGGCGGCTCATGTGAACCCCCCACTTTGAAAAGCTTGAGGCAGCATCTTTTTCTAATATTGTGAACCTGAAGATAGATTTTAATCTCAGAAGGTCTGTAAATCCAATATTAGAGGTGAAAAATAGCAAATCACATTTTTGTCATGTGAATAGAATGGGAAATGCGTATACTGTCCTCATGCGTATACTGTCCTCTGTGTTGGTGAAGGTCTTTATATTTGATTGATAATATTTGTGACAGAGTTGGCATGGCAACACAGAACTTCAGTAAAAGAACATGTGCATCCATTAAATGAGACCACGGACATTTTGGTATTTTATTTTTTTACAGGGAAAGATGGGGGTTGAACGTATTGCTCACATTCACGTCAGTACCTCAGACTGATCCAACACTACAAACGACAAGCAGACTAATCATTTTTATGAATGGAATCTTTCTTTCCAACTTTTTTCTTCCCATTGTACCTTTACTTTTGGTTGCACCACCTTCTTTGATCTCTTTGTTTTTCATAGTATGTCACATTGAGAAGCATAAAAAGTCCATGTTCACATTGCCTCAGGCATTTTCATTGAGTTCAGTTTGACTTTATTCTCATCATTATTATACACAGGTCTAGAGTATGCTTTATGGGCTAGTTCAGCATGTGTAAACAGTGCAGTTACACAAGCAGAGGTAAAGTACAAATAAGATTAAATACCATAAGAGACCAAGAACAACATGATAAATAAAAGACAGTCAGCAGCAGGACTGCAACGTTACATTTCATATAGACATGATCTACAGAAATGAAGTGTCAGTGCTATATGTATATTATGGAATCCAATGTAAAAATCTGTGAAATTGTTTTGGCTACTGTTCATTTTCACTGGTGCAGCAGAAAACAGCAAGGAGCAGGAGTTCCTGAGAGGACCATCACATGACCTTTCCAACATTCCTCATACTCTAACCTGACTAAAATTAATCCCTTAAACTCCCAGGACATGTCATTGGGTCCAAATGTAACATTCCTGACTCATGTAGCTACACACTCCTATTTCCTGTTAGTTTCACTGTAGTCACTTAAAGTCACTGACTTTAAGGCAGTTTTAAATAAGTAGGTTTTACTGTAATTGTCAACACTCTAATGCCTGTCTGCACACAAAATATTGTCCATGTGCAACAAAAAAGCTGTTATATTTTTCAGCAGCTAATATACAGCATGGCATTAATTCAATTTGATGCACAAAGGTTCGATTTTAATTAGTGATGTGTGTGTGCTTGATAAGAGCTTGGCTCAACACAGTGCTGCTACATTTGAAAAAGGAGAATTTGTAGACAGAGCAAAGTGTAGACATTTCTTTATTCAAGATGTTATGCATTTTTAATTAAAAGATACTTTTTTCTAATTGGGATAATATAAGAACAAAAGTGCATAAGAGACCACCTTTGCTTTGCTAGTGAATTTTCTTGCTTCCTGGAAATGATATTCAAAGGAGAATTAATTTCTGTATTGCTTATGCTCTTATCCCACAAATTTTTGTGTACATTCTTTTACTATCCACTGGTCTCTTTGCTGTATATCTAAACCTAGAATCTAGGCAGATTTTTTTCTCCTTGTTTCTCCTTGTATTTATTTTCATTTCAAATAATTGTGAGAATGGGTAAGTGGTATTGAAGTATCATGGAGAAACTCCTGAACTGCTGAGTTTAATGTTGAGCTTTGGTCAGATTGTCAAGTGCCAAGAATGAGATTTAGTGCAAGTGATAGGTTGACTGTGAGTTCAAATCCCAGCACTGCCAGAAAACCACTATTGGACACTTAAGCAAGGCTGTTGACTCTCAGCATCTCAGCTGTACACTTGGGCTGGAATTATAAGTCACTTTGTGTGTAAATTTTGGAATCAGAGAAGCAGAGTTGACATCTGTCCATAGATAAAAGCATGATGAAAGAACGTGTTCAGTCAAGCTGTATCTCCAGATGAACACAGATTAAAGCCACTGAAAATCATTTAAACTATCTGTACACACTTGTTCTTACACACATCTGGACACCTTTACACACTTCCAGTGTCCTGATGGCCATAGCATAAAAACAACTGGCTCAGATACGAACAGATATAAATGAATGTGTTTCAAAAAAAAAAAAAGATTATTATTAACAGTTTAGAGAAACGTACTCTATTTTATTGGAACAATCTAGATGTTTCTATAACCCTAACTGGGCACTTGCAGCACACTACATCTTTATGTTTTTAAGTAAATACCAGTGGCAGCATGGTGGCGCAGGTTTCCTAGGTCCCCTGTTATCATCTATGTGGAGTTTCACATGTTCTCCCAGGATTGGCTGTGCTAAATTGCCCTTAGGTGTGAATGAGTGTGTGAATGGATGTGTGTGATGCCCAGTGTTGCCAGGATAGACTCCAAAACCTCTGTGAACCTGATCAGGATAGGTTCACAGAGCATAAACTCTGTGTTTAAAAACCTTGACAGGCATTTTTATGTGGATATCCTGTTTGGACACCATTTCACTTTTAATTTTTTAAATATTTCTGACACCATATGTATATTTTATTTACATAGTAAATGAAACACATATGCTAGTGACTGTAAGGTTCCATTCATATAGATACAACAAATGACTGTCAGAATTAAATATTGCACACTATTTCTATTTAAATATTACACTGTCAGGTGGCATGGTGGTGCAGTGGTTAGCACTGTCACCTCATAGCAAGAAGGTTCTGAGTTTGAACCTCACGGTCGACTGGGGCCTTTCTGTGTGGAGTTTGCATGGTCTCCTTGTCCCTGCGTGGGTTTCCTCCCACAGTCCAAAGACATGTGGATTAGGTCAACTGGCTACTCTAAATTTCCCATAAGTGTGAATGATTGTTCATCTCTGTGTTAGCCCTGTGATAGACTGGTGACCTACCCAGGCTGTACCCTGCCTCTCACCCGTAGTCAGCTGGGATTGGCTGCAGCTTCCCCCACGACCCTGACAGATAAGCAGTGTAGATAATGGATGGATGGATTACACTGTCATTGGTTATGTTCACATTACCCAGCTGATGTGATGCAAATGTGATTTTTTTTTTTGCCTTAATTTGCCACATATCTGATTTTTTCAGTTCTGTGTGGACACAGAAATCCAATCATTTCAAATCAGATTAGAGTCACTTTCATATGTGGTCCTAAATCGGATGCATATCCTATTCGTGGCCATGCGACATGAATGAAAACGGCCAGATTGGAATTCATGTGGCTTTTTGCCTCTATGTATGCGCTGAGCTCTGTCTTCATCATCCAGCACTGGGAGCACGGCAAAACAATAGAGGAGAGCTACAATAGCTGCGAAAACAGCAAAAACTAGCTGTCTGGCTTTTTTTAACCTTCTAGACCTGATCATGTACAGTTGGTGAACTTTTTGCTGTCCTCCAGAGCAAAATGCCATGCATACATTAGATACTAGTGCGTCCATTTAGTTGGTTTTAATACCGTGAATCATCTCACTAATATGACGTTTTTTGTTGTTGGTAACACAGATGACTTGTGAAAAAACATATCAGTTTGCGCATGTGTGTAGTTTTAGAGGACGGATGCGTTCACATTACAGTTAGATACAGGTCACTGATCTGAGCAAAAAATTGGAATTGAACAATGAGTCTTGTAATGTAAACATAGTCATTGTTACATGATTGTTAATCTGATATATCAAAGGTATATTAAAAACATCCAGCAATCTAATGTGGAATATTTTAGAGAAGGATTAGAAAACATCTCTTTCACTACAGTGGTGAGGTCAGAAATTGAACAGTGGCTGGACCAGGGCAAAACAGGATGGGCAAAAGTTTGAAAAGAAGAGGTAAATGCCATCAGTCATTCAAAAACGTAAATAGTTGCAGAAAGTGGCCAATGAGTTGAAAGGCCTGTTGCTCATGAAGTTTGTTCCTTTGGCTAGTTCAGTAAGTTCACAACAGATAGTACTGTCATCACAAATGCAGTGTATATTTGACATTTTTTGATTTAGTACATAATTCCATATATGTTCCATATGTTATTTCATAGTTTTGATGTCTTCAGTATTGTTCTAAAATGTAGAAAATAGTCAAAATACAGAAAAACCTATGAATCAGTAGGTGTGTCCAAACTTTTGACTGGTACTGTAAGCTGTGAGTGATATTATTATCATGTGAGCATTTTCTGGCATAATCTTTGATCTAATATAGACTCGTGCGTATAATCAATAAGTCTGTCTTTCTCTCTTTCTCACACATGCTCTTTGTCTTTCTCTTTCATCCACAGAATGATTTAGAAAAACAGAAAGGATCAAAAGAAATGAAAATGATCTCAATTTTTCCAGATGTTATCAGGCTGGACTCTTGTAGCTGCTAGCTGCATTTTTAATGTGTCTGCTTTTGCCTATTCTATTCATAATAGTAAATAAAAGGTCACAGTAATTAGCACGCTTTTACCTCTCGCATCCCAAACCTCCAACTGGATGCTTGTTATTGTGGCTTTTTATTGTGGTCTTCGTGGACTAGATGTAAATGGGGTTGAGCTCTGGAAATTTGATTCTTTGCTTTCTTTTTATTGAAAATACATAATTATTTGTTCTTAGACTTTTATTTATTTATTTATTTATTTATTTATTTATTAATTATTTTGGCATGCTAGCGTGGATTTGTAGTGGGACCAATTAAGACCACATTTGCACAGGGCCCAGAAAGTTGTGGAACACTGCTGTACATGTTTCTGGCTTGGAGCCAGTGAGAAGAGGCATTTGACATTTTAGATGTGATTATGTTTTTGTTTAAGTTTAGAAAGTTGATATTTTGAAGTTTTAGCCATTACATTGTACATTACATATTTAAAGAGGTTTTGCAGACTTAATTGAGTTTTTTGAGCTGTAAACTAAATGATATGACTGTACTGTTATGGAACACAACAATACTGGTGTTAATATTGGCATAATTACCAGTTTTATGAAAATCAGCATTTTATTGGTTGAAAATGGCTCAAAACGCCACCTACTGGTTACAATCATCCTGACTCTAGCAAGGTCCATACTGATGTTGAATTGACCATTTGCATTTCTCTACATCATGAATTTTTATTTTTTAAAAAAGGAATGTTAACACCCTCTAATCAGAGGGGTGTGGCCCAACTCCCCCAGCCCCTGCCCTTGATCAAGACTCACTGAGCAACTCCTGCCTCACACATACCCCCCTCCCCCAGCCCCTTGCCCACTTTTTAGCAATTTTCAAAATTTTGCAGTGGGTGGAGTTAGGCTCAGAGCTGGGGGTAAGGTTGCACTAATAAACATGGAAAGTAGTTTTAATTTTATTTGCCCCCATGAATCCTGTCCATCATTTTACATTATTTGAACTTTTGACTACTCATAATCTGGATTCTTTTTCAACTTTTCATACCCTATGTATAGATCTTCAGTTATTTGCCCCATCTCTGAAGTAAAGTTGAAACACCAATGCTAGTGATGGATCACAAATGACAGGATCATATCCTATTTTTTTCACCAGCAGGCCCCAACTACACGCCCTTCAGATTCCACAGGAAAGGGGCAATTTCCTGAATGAGACCACAATCTTTGCTCAAAGGAACGAGGGATGGCCTGTGGGATGGTGTGGTTATTGCTAAAGATTAAGAGGGAGAAAATGGATATCCCATTCACACTTTCTTTTTCAGGTGCTGTCAGAGACCTATACGAGGATTGAACCAGTGTTTGCACCACAAAAACTCTGCACTCTGTCTTTTTCTAGTTGAAGTTGTCATTGTTTAAATGTGATATTGCTTATTTCTTGAATTTATATGTTATTGTTGTTTGAAGCCTCTGTCTACTAATTTTCACAATTAGCTTCTCATTACTAGCCATAGCTCCTGTGGAGAATTTACCAGAAATTAAAGTGACCATTTTATATACACTAGTTGAAGGTAGTAGTTTACATGTGGTAATGGCGAATAGTTTGACTTTGCATTAAGAAAAAATACAGTGAAAGTAATAAATTAGCAGAGTGGCTTCACTACAGTTGAGATAATTATGATCTACACCTAGTACGAAACAAATGTAGGCAATTCATGTTTTTCATATAATTAATATTTTTTAATAATACTCATTACTTTCACATCGGCTCAGTGAAAAGCCAAGACTATAGTTTCTGACAGTGTTTTTCATGTTTGTACGATAAAATCTCACAGCTGTAAACTGTAAAATACATCTAAAATAGTCTGATCTTGCTGAGCTTCACTGGCAAAACTGGCAAAAGTGGTTAATAAGCCTCTAGCATTTCACAAGTTGTTTATGATGCTGGGGAAATCGTGTTTTAAATCGTGAGTTTTAAAACTACATTTAAACTTTTATGTCACAATCACTGCTTTGAATTCAACTAAACTGAACTGAAATTAATATGTTTTGAGAGTAGAGAATTGAATTGAACAGAATTCAACTGAATTGAATGGAAATTGTATTTGTTTTCTGTGTTGCAGCATCCATGGTTACAGAGAGTGGAAGAAAAGGTTGTCTTAAGCTGAAGGTTTTTGTCAAGCCAGCAAGTAAGTGCCATCAGTTACATGATGTAATGTTCACTAAATGTATTTATGATAACTGCTTTCCCTGATTTTTCACAGCATATTGGTTATAAGTCGTTTAAGGTTAGGTTATTACTTTTTACCTAATGGCAGTGGCTTGCATCTCTGTGTTTTGTGTTTCTTTTTTTTTTTTCTTCATGAGCTTTTCTTTGGTGGGCTGGGAGAGACATCTTGAGATCACTAACATGTTTGGCTTATAATATTTCTCTTACCTCTTCTGTTTTCTAGACAGCTGTGTGAAAATCATAGGCGTTCATGATCGAGTATTTGACGTTAATGACAAAGTAGACAATTCATTAGAACCAAGAGGTTAGTATGGCTTGGATTCTCTTTCTGTTTCTCTTTCTTGGATTTTCTTTCTGTTTTATGTCCTTGTCGTTGTCTCTGTGCTCTGTCCCTTTTAAAAAAGAGCATGTTTTCAAATTTCAGTGCACTGCATGTGGGGCCCCTGTTGCTCATTTGATGGTATAGTACTTGATTATCTACAATGCATATAACTGATTTTATCTTGATATTTGGTGTAATTGGCATTCTATCAATACATAAAAATAAGTCAAATTTATTGCAGTTCCATCCATATACACATACAGTAAGTCAGTATCTCCAAACGTCTCTAAGATCTTGTTACAGTATACAATACAGTACAGGTGCTCTGTACAGATGACTGATTAAAGTGCAAATAATACAACCGGTGTGTTGTGTTTTCCTGCAGAACGGCTGTTTCAGGAAAATGACAAGCTTTACTGGAACTGTAAACATGGGTATAGCCTGAAAAAAGCTGAGCAATTGATTATGCAGATTACATGAAACTATAAACCATTATAGCAAACAGCATGTGAGATAATGTTTTACACTTTACCATTTACAAAATGTAAAAAAAAACAGATAAGTGAATACATACTGTCCATACATAAGATTATTAGTTATTGGCTGCTTCAAAAAGAAAATAATTAATTTCATTTAATTCTTTATAACAATACTTGTTCAACTATGTTAGATTATTCTTGCTTTCTTGTTTTTCACTTGTGTGACTACAACAGGGTCATGTAGTACCTTTAACTGTGCACATGAATATATATGTTGACATTTTCTCTTCTTTTTCCTTTGCAGTTAGTGAAACATATTAAAAGACTCATTTAAGAGTCTAAGCATGTGTAAATGTGTAAATATGTGTGTAAATATAAACAGTCATATATTGAAATCTGGATATTAACACCACTGTGATTGATGACCATGGTGTAACGTACAAGCTGAAAAAGGGTGTTTAGAGTGCACATTTGTCCAAACCATACACAAATCCCTTTTTTGTGTGTAAGCATGGAGCCATTGATTTATTAGTCTAGGTACCTAGGGACTGTGTGGAAGAGCTGGTTGCATGCGTGTCTGCCTGTCTGATGCTCTCCCAAGTCAACCAGCCAGCAAACTTCTCCATCTGCACTAGCATATTTGTCTCTTTGTGTTCTACACCTGTTGCGGTTGCCTTCTCACATTCTCTTATGGAGTCTTTCTGCTTTTTTAGAAAGATCACAGGCTTTGATAATAATTCTGTTTTTTACTTATCTCCCTGAGCTGAAGAACACCATACAGAACATATAATAACCTAATTTTAACCTTTATGATTTTTTTTTACTAAAGATGAACAGTGCTAAAATCATGAATTTCATACAAAAACATACAGAAAATGTTTTAAGACTGGTCCTTGCAAATGAGCAAGCAGAACTTATTTAAAATGATGTCAAAGCAGACCTTATAAGATAACATTACATGACTACAAGCTAACATTACATGACCCATTCTATAGGATATGTACTGTTTACGATATTGCAGAATGAATACACTGTGGTATGTTGCAGTATCAGTGATGCAGTAAGAGCTAGTTATTTTATTCTAATAATACTTGTAATATTGAGCAATTGTGAGTCAAGATACGAGTCAAAAACGTGCATCCCAAACTACAAGGTAACATACTAAATAGTATGTCCTGACACCATTTTTCTACCAGAGAGGCAAAAATCCAAAATCCTGTAGCTTTATTAATAATATCTCATATTGTATATATAAAGGTCCAACAACCTGGATTATTATGAAGCATTATATTTACATCATAAAGCTTCTGTTATCATAACCTGATTTAATATTATCCTAAGTTGACAGGCAAGCAAATGCTCTACCTACCTGTAATCTAGTCTACTGACATTCGTGACACAAAGAATTGTACATTTACAATGGAAAAGGAGTTATCACTTTATTATCCACATCAGTCTCTATTTCCTGAGGTAAAATTCACTTCCGTTATTTAAACATGAGCTTCATCGTCACTTTTACATCAGTGGAGAAGCAATCTCTGATTAATTCACTCAGTTACGTTCTGTTAAATAATTTCCCATATTTTTATTAGATGATTCAAAGCATTAAATTGTCAGTTGTCATCGGGACAATTTCCCATATTTTTATTAGATGATTCACAGCATTAAATTGTCAGTTGTCATCGGGACAGAGTGCATGAGTGCTCTGCTCTGTTTTGAAGTTTATGTGACAGTGCAGGTGGATTACAGGCTATTGATATAAAAACAAAGACTTGCTTTTGGCAAGCCATTAACCAAAAGACTTGAACAGAGCATAAAATTCACTACTTGAAGAAAGTTCTTAGGTAGAAAGGTATTCGGCATCTTTAGACAGGCCGATTGTGTTCACCACCACTCTGGTTAAACTGGAGCAGATAAATAAAATCACAAAAAAGTATGTATTCATAATCATAAACAAAGATGTGTTAATACTGATTTATAGATTTATGAAAATCTATAGGGAAAAAGGTATTCTGACACATTTGTATTTAAAAAATATACATTAAAAATTAAGTTCTAGATATAACAAATATTAAGACATTAACAGGTGCAAATTGCACCTGGTGTCATTTTAAAAGAAGCCATGTTTCCAGTAACCTGCTTAACGTGCAATTTGAAATTGTGAACTAAAAAACGAGTAATGGAAACATGTGAATTTCTTTTTAAAAAAACCTCACATAAAGTGGTTTTTCAGATGATGCAATAATAGAGGACATATTATGCATATTATGAATTATTACTATTATATAATAATAATAATATATGATTATTAATATATTATGAATTATTGCATATATACATATATGCAATAATTATGAGGACATAATAGAGGAGAAATGACATGACATGGAGATGCGTAATACAGCCAAGAAGAAAAACTTCCCTGCCCTCGAATTAGAAGCTCTAGCATCTCAAGTACAGTTGAATGAATCATTTCTATTTGGCAGCCTGCAAAGTAGCATCATAGGAAATCAAGTAGCATCATAGGAAAAATGCAGAATGGAAAGAAATCACTGCTGCCGTCAATAACATTTCCATTGATAATCGAACTCCAGCTGATATTTGAATATTTAATTTATACCCCTGTGATATGTATAGCCTCTATACTGTATATAATAGTAATGATATAATACCTTATATTGCAAATCTTTACATGTAGGTGAAGAAAAAGTGGTCAGATCTCAAACTCGCCACCAAAAATTACACAGTTGTGGAATTTCTTTGTTTCCTCATTTTAATGAGGTTTCATATCAATCAGAGCCAAACACCAGTGGTGTTCAGCCTTCGGCTAGACAAACCAGCCTGGAGCCCCACAGAGCCAGGCATCTGCGAGCTGTGAGAGTGTGAGCATGTGTCCTCCACCCCCGTGCTGGCACACCACCACCATATGCCATAGGAGATGAAAGCGACTTAATAGCCACTCGTCTCTCTCCATAAAAAAAAAATCCCTGCTCTCCCGAAAAACCCTCTTGCTTTTTACAGACTCATAGAGATCTTCTAACAGAGCCAGATGTGCCATTGCTGAGATTTGATGACTGGCAAAGCTCTTGTTTAAATAGATGACTGAATAAGCATCTAACCCATCACATTGGTTAACCTACCTATTGCATTAATTGCTTGATTTGAATTGCTTATAATTATGTCACCAGTAGCCTAGCTTAACAAATAACGCAAAATGAAAGAGAAATTAATCCCACGCCAAAAAACTGTTAACTCCTTTAATTGCAAACAATTTGAAAATGCCTATTTAGCTTATGTTAGGGATATATGACAAATAGTCGATGTACATAGGCCTTTACAAAATATAATATTTTGCCATACACTACATATTTTTAAGTGATGAATATGTGGCTGAATATGCTTAGATACCAGTCAGAATATATGGTCTAATAACAATTCTTCACTCATCCAGATTTACTATGCTGCACCGCACGTCCGCGCTGACTCAAAACTTGCCTACATAAGGTGAGACTTGATGTGAAATTTGATCGTAGCCTCCGCTCATGTCCACAGTGATAAATGCCGAGCTTTGCGTGTTTTTCGTACACCCAGTTTTCTGTTGTATGTTCGTTTCATAAATGAGGGCCATTATGTTTTCAAGTGGTCCATGTGTCCGTGTTTCCATAGACTTATCCTAGCAACCACAAGATAAACTAATTACATTTTGGCATTGATCCAAACATAGTCAAAGTACATTTTAAGGGTATTTGAGACATACAAATTTGTAACAAGAAGGAATAGACTTGTTAGCAGGAAAGGCATCCCCATTGACACCATTGGCATCAAGCTCTACTTGTTTAAACGTCTTTGTTTATGCTTATGAATACATACTGTAATTTTTGTTCATATTTATAAGAACAAAGTCAAAAGACATTGTGTGTGTAAATTTGAAGTGGATATATGCACTGGAAGTATTTTGAATAACAAGAGACTGAATACTTTTTCCCCCTCACTGTAAATAACTGAGATGTAGATGAGCTTGATGGGGTATTTACATTACATTTTGCAAATGTGCAGCTGTAAAAAGTCAAGATATAATCAGTGGAACATCCACTGCTAAGTAGCTAGTGTATAAAACATAACAATGAATAGGAAAGATCCAAACGTCTTAATTGTAACAAAATCCAAACCATCTTTTACTATTTTATTGCATTAGTTTAGGTTTTATTCTGCCATGGAGCTAAGCACTTTTCTCCATCTCCTTTCCAGATGATACCAGTCACGAATCAGCCGAACCATCTCGGAGTGATACAGCTAATTCAGGGCATCGACCCCTGATGGCACGGCCACTGATGGCTTTCTTGCTGTTCTGCATTTCTGCACTTCTCACCTTATAGCCCCATATGTCCTTCCTGCAGACAAGTCCCAGCAGCCCCCACTGCTCCTTGCCCAAGCAGCCACAATGCTTGTACAGGCAAGGGTTCTAGGCCACAGGATTCCTCTGAGACTCTCCAGGAGCACTACATTTGGCCCTTTTTCTAAATATTTACATGGTCCTTTATCAAGAAGAAAAGATTGATTGATTAGTAGTGTGAGGGAGAAAAGCTAATCTGGCCTTTAGAAAATCAGCAAAGAACTCAATCAAGTTGTAATGTCACTTGGGATCCATTCAAAGTAGCCAAGTTTGAAAAACTGTGGATTTAAGTGGCTTTAACTAAAATAAACATGTATAAATGTCTACATAAAGGTGTTCCCTGGTACAGATTTGTGAGACATTGAAAGTCTGTTTGTCTATTTGTTCCTGTTGGCTTTTTTCCCCATCCCATAAAAATTTGCAAGGATCAACAGATTATCAAAATATAAATTTGACTAAAACTGTATGTCCAGATGACTGGAAGACTGGAGATTGCGCTCAAAGGGAAAAATGGCTGTGTATGTTTGTTAATTGACATAATGTTGGATTGGATATGAGAGGGACGCAAAACATTTACTCTCTGCAAACAAGGGACTTATCTTAGTAGACCACAGCATTAAAACAGTGCTTTTGTATTTTGTAGGATACACCTACTGCAGCATAAATAACTCTATTTTTCCTGTTGGCTTTTATCTATTGATATAAAATAGCAACATTAACAAATCATAAAATCTCCTGATCATAATGACTGTGAGTGTGTAGCTCTGTATATACAGCACCACACGAGACTGCACATGGTTGACATTAATTCCCCCTAATATGCTGGATGGAAATATTAGCATCTCTTGCACTCAGCTTTGCAGATAAGATCCAGAGCTAGGAAAAAATGTACTTAAACTGAAGTATTTTATTTTCAACTGCAATGAAATGGCCATTAACCCATGTAAAGTGCCCACATATTCCTATGCCATATTAACATTAACTATGACACCAAATTTCTTTGTGAGTCTGTTCTTTGCCTTTGCATGGCAGCCTTAGATATGAAATGTGCTTTTGTCAGGCCTGTAACAAGTAGGCACAGGCTTGTGTAAGACCACAGTGTGCCCAGTTACACCTCTAACTATTTCCAGTTTAAGTGACTCCTTAATGAGGTTTCAGTTTGGCCGACATGCAAAGCCTATGCTGTCTGTATTTGTGGTATTGAAACTAGAAGGTTAATTGCATGGACAGTGCTGAGGTGACTCAGATTTCCCTGGGACTTTTTTTTAACCTTGCAGTCAGAGTGTTCTGTGTGGGGTGAACATAAGCAACAGCTCAGACTGAGAAGTTGTTGTGGTTAAGGCATGGGCAATTAGGTAGTTGGCACAATAAACAATGGTGGGAACTTTTGAAATGGTCTGATTTTGTGTAATTGTTGCTACTTTTTCAATTCTTAGTAGACTTGTTTTCCCCTCTACTTTTCCTTTCTGGAATGCTGGAGAGGAGGTGCATTCCTGTTAGAATGTTAACTGTTTGTGCAGAAAGACCACTTGAGGTGTTAAATTAATTTAGAGGAAGAAAAATGCCACCACATGTGCTTAGTTTCATGGTCCAAATCCAAAACTATGGAAGCCTTTGGAACTCTAATTCAATAGTATTTGTATACCTACCATTTATACTCTTAATTATAATGCTTATCATACTTTATACACACTTTAAACCAGGAAATAAGGCGCAATTACATGGATACTGTGTATCCTAAAGTAAAGATGTCATTAAACAACTACAAAAAACATCACTGACCATTATTATTATTATTATTATTATTATTATTATTATTATTATGCGAAAGCTGTTGTATATAGTGTTTGATATGGAGGTATTCATTTG
>JAOTRR010000033.1:1880819-1892337 GCA_028570945.1 Gogo arcuatus
AATTTGAGGTAAAGGTTAATTGCAGTTATAAAACAATCATTCAATCAGAATTCTGATTCTGATTGAATGATTGGTTTATAACTGCAATTAACCTTTACCTCAAATTGTCTGCTGTAATTCAGTGAACAATGTATAACGATTTCACTTGAAAATAATAATAATAATAGCAAAAACAAAATGATGAAGAAAAAACTTCAGCATAACAATTTAGCATAATAACTATATGTTACAGTGACACTAAGAGTCAAGTAACTACAACTGAATAGCACTGACCATCAGACACCCAGAACCCATGTGCTGGATTATTAATTATTTGAGACTTAAAGAGCCAATATAATTCTACAAGGCATTAATGTAATTCAACCAAAGAACTCCATGTAAAACAATATAAATTCACAGGAATAGTTTTCCTCTTAAAATTGCTTTATTGACCTTAAGATTACACAGCATGTCTCAGTGGCTGCTTAGAGCAGTAATAAGATCTCTCCAGTCATCCTCTGAGTGGAGCCTGCATTAGTGCTGTCAGTAAAATATAATGTTAGGGTACTAATGATTTGCAGGCTCATGTGTGAAAATGCCCTACATGAATCAAGTCACAAATGCATTTATATGTTGAAGACCATACAGTTCAGTTAGCATTGGTAAAATTAAAAAAAAGTATGAGTATAGAGTATATTATATGTACATTTCAGTGCTCTTGCCCTACCAATATATAATGTCCGTATCCTACTGCTTTTTTAAAAAAAATTTTTTTAGAAGTTTACTACCATCACTGCAATGACAGAAACACTTGAATCTATTTAGCATTCAATTGCTTTCATTCATTTCACATGGCTTAAATAATTTTTGTTACACAAAGATAAACACAATGGAAGTGTGTAATCAGACATGAATGACCATGAAACTAAAGCTGTATCTGTATTTAATGTGATGTAGAATATATTTATAGCAGTTACAACAATTTTGAACAGTAGGTTCACATGCACATGTTGTGCATGCTTCTTGAAATACCTGCAGGTTTCCTTATTTCTCTCACCACAAGAAAGAATTATCTGCCAAGCAAATATCACTTAGAGCATGTCTGTTCCAGGATGTACATTAAAATAAGCCATGCAGAGCTCTGAACCTGATTAGTCTCAAGAGAGGTTTTGGGCTCACAGTATAGCCACAATGCAAGGTTACCTAGCAACAAATAACAGACATTATTAATCTTTTCCCTCAGCTTCAAACAGAGCTAGAGTTCTCTATCTAAGTGCTCTTTTGTTTTTAAATATGTAGTATTTTCAATGACAAGCACATTATTTCTCAGCCAAGAAAAGGTTGTAAATACTGGAGATATCTTAAGGTTCTGACAAATCCTGGAAAAAAGATCAAATGTCCTAGAAATATTAGTGAGGAATTTGAGGGGTATTAACATCTCACAAAAATATTCAAAGCACTATTATTTTTGCCCACTTTTGACTACATTTGTGGAATACATGTATCGGTGTGAAATCTATAAGAGAATTGTAACTATGACAGAGAAAACATTACACAAGTCTCATAAATTGTTTCAGCTAGGTGGTTATTTCTAGGAAAATGTAGAAGTGAAATCTAAAGGGAAAGAGAGGAATTCATTTGACTACTGCTATGGATGCCATTGTGTGTTTTCCACCCTCTTCTCTGTCTGCACTCGCTTTCCCTAGGGGGAGCCATCACCATGTTGGCCTGTTGTGCGCTGCAGGCAGGGCAGGGGAATGGAGTATAAAGAGAACAGGAGTGGACACTTTGTGAGGTAACCTTTTCGCTGTGGGTTTGTATGACATTACAACTAATTACAACTGTATAACTGTGTATTTTGGTGATATTAGTGTGAGTAATGTGTATGCTTTAATAGTTGAAAGTTTATTTTCTTATTTTCACTGCTGCCAGAAGGGCATAAGTGACATCCTCACATAAAAACCATTAATAAAGGATCAGCTTATCACCTGGTAGATTTGTGGGTAGATTTCCTTATTCCAGCCCAAAATAAATCCAGAGAAAATGCAAGATTAGTGGCAGTCTCTATACAGCCTGTAGTGAGATAAGCAAGCTACTATATGACTATTATAAGTGACTTACTTACAAGTTGGATGTTCCAATATATCTATTTACTATTGTGTAAAATAAATCTACTTTTTTTTCACATTACCTGAATGCAGCCCATAATCTTTTCATAACTTCTCTAAACTGCAGAGATAAGCATAGCTTTTTCTTATAGATAAAATAAATAAAATAGGATGTTATGAACAATTATAGAGTGATAGTGATGTTTCATATAATACCAAGCAAAAGCCTGAGCCTGGTTAACTGAAACAAAAAGAAAACTGCCATATACAGTACATACCTACTGCATGTTATTTCAGTTCAGCCTACTACTGTACTGTCATCATCTTTTCAAATAGATTAATTGTTAGGTTACATCAGCCTTATCTCTCACAAAATATGAAGGATTTCAAATGAGCTTTTGTTGGATATTATGTAAAATAAGAAATAAAAACTGGTATATCCCAGCTGTCACCTGTGCTGTAACCAGTTCTCCTTTACCACACTGGATAAAGCCTTTGTAGACTGTGTGCCCTCAAAATGTAAATGTATAATGCGATCAGTAAAATTTATTTCAGATCAAATTTGTAATGAATTCTGTATTTGGCCAGTCTCTCTACCCACTGAGTGTCAAAGCAATTAGCTTCAATGTCATTTCTGTATGTCCAGGTGTCCAGGGGTGAACTGTGACTTTTGCTTTGTGTCAAATCTGACACAAGTTAAATGTTCACCAAAAAAGATGCACAGTATCTGTCAGACACCTGCTGTCCAAAGCTTGTAGTCTGAGCAAATATAGCCTTCAACACCACTTTGACATGCAGCTTATTGAAATATTCTGACAGAATATTTCTGCTTGTCCCTTAATACTATGTGAATGAGCATACAAATGTGTCACCAAATGATTATAATGAAAATATTCTAAATTATTTTGGGGAAAAGGTTCCATCTAGCATTGTAAAAGTGCTCTTTGGTTTGTCCCTCTTGTTCTATGCAGAACCCTACAATAGTTTCCCTTTCTGAAAAGGCTACAAGTAGATAAATGTGATATAGCTAGGGACTTGGTGGAGCTAGAGCAGGCTAACAGCTCTGGGCTGCATTTTTTTTTTTTTTGGAAGATTACAAACATGCCGTAGTAAGGAAAACAACAACTGGAAAACTTCACCTTAACAAACCAATTTGTCTGGTTGCTTTTTTTCTCCAGATGATGCAAAACGATAATTGGTGCTGAGGCACATATTTTACACTATATTTAACATAGTCTTTTTTTTAATATAGCACCTGCTTTAAAACCAAGACAACAGCAAAGTTTAGTAAACGTTTTGTTTGTTTGTTTGTTTGTTTGTGAGACGTGAGTAATGCAAAACAAGCTTATGGATATTGATTGAAACAGAGAATCACCATCTTCATCAGAATAATCTTAGATGTATATATCCTGTATTTTACCTTAAACTTAGAATAATTCATCTCTATTCAGAATTAATCCTCAAAGAGAAGCACCTGTTTAACTAAACACTGCATAGTGTACTCTGAATTCACAAATTCGTTTAGAAGTTGCAGCTAAATGTTAATAATTAATTGAATATTTGAGTATTTGAATGCATGTAAATATTAATGTCAATAATTTTATACTGTAATAGTCAGTGTTTTATCAGGACTACAGGCCATAAGGCTGCATTACATATTGTGTCTTGCAATACATTTAAATACACACAATCTGCTATTGTATTTTTTATACACTCTGTTGATATAGCATAATATAGCACCATAGAAATGGCAAGATTGAATTAATTTCCACAAAAAGGTCTGTTTCAAATGTAGTGGCAAATAAAATTCAAAAACACATGTTTGAGTCTGCTTTTAAAAAATGATCTGTTTAATTCAACAAATTTGCTCCTTATAAGTGAAAAGGCAAACTGATTTTCACTGGGACCTCCTTCACTAGCCCTGCCCCACCCACAACTATGTAAGCCCTAATGTCAGAATGTATGATGTCAGATGAGCAAGAAAACTTCTGCGTTCTACTAAAGGTCATAACTCTTTCCAGACCTCAGACCAGGAAAATCCAACCTCAACTTGGAATTCCTACTTGGGAACTTGACTCTGAAATACTCTGAGAATTCAACATGGCTGCACAAAGTAGCACTTCTTACCATTAAATAAGTTATATTGTATGTACAAGTATTTGCTTTAGATCAATCAACATGCACACATATTTGCTTATTAATTCAATTGCATTTCAAGCAAGTAGCAATTGCGCACGCGCACATTGTCACAAAAACGCATGTAACACAGGTCCCAATATTGTCACCATGATGTGATGTAGCCTACTGACTCACAAGAGTTACTGTTTGCCCTTGCTGCAAGCACATGACCTTGCCGTGCTCCGTTCGTTCACAATAGGAACAGTCATGGAACTTTTTGATTATACCTCCTACAAAGAAGACAAACATTGACTGAGCAGAGAGGAGAAAGTGTAGCCTGCATACAACTATACACATATGGCAAGGGTTATACTCTAACCATAAGCGTTTTAAAATGGACAGATTTGACACAGGCAGGTAAATCCATTATTAAGCAGTAAAACACTGCAGCTCACTTAAGTGGGACCTAAATATCACCTCCATCATCAAGAAGTCCCAAAAGAGACTCTACTTCCTCAGGAAAATTAAGACTTATAGAGTAAAAAAAACCAGCTGCTTTTACATTTCAACTCAACAATCATACAAAGTATCATGGCATCCTCCATTATTGTCTGGTATGGCAACACTGACTCACACACCAAGAGGAAACAAGAAAGCATTGTGCGCAAGGCTTCAAAAATAATTCGGTATGATCTACTAAAATTGTAATGTCTGTAAATAAAATACAGCCAGAAAAAGAGCTCTAAAATGTCCTCAGATCCCTACCACCCAGTATACACCATATTTCAGCCCCTCCTGGCAAAAGATATAGACTATTGATGACAAAGACAAGCCACTTCTGAAAAAGTTTCTTTTCCTCTGCCAACTTAACTCTTCTCAAGAGTCCATTCCTCTCTTAATCTATACTGCCATAATGCCCCCTCCCCACAAACTGTACTTCATGCAGGTTATTTTGTGTTGCACTTTGTTTAATGTATTGTTTATTGATGATTGTTGAGCTTTACCAAAACAAATGACCACTATCACTGTTGTGTGGCAATAAAAGAATATTATATCTTGTACCTTGCATTCAATTCAATTCAATTTTATTTATATAGTGCATTTAAGAATGACACCACGACTGTAGAAAACATGGACGACATGGCTCCATTGCCTCCTATTCTATAGAAATGAAACCAAAATACCACTGCCATCTTGTCAAATTTAGAACCAGAGTCAAAGTCAGGTACACCTTTTGTAGGTCCGCCCCCTTCTCCCAATGTACAATGATAGAAATAGTCCGGTGAATATGGGCACATTCTCAAATTCTCTCAGAGACCTTAAAGGGGCAATGTGTAAAAATTGGTAAGAATTTTAGTCCAAAACATTCAAAAAATTAACTAAAATTATCACCAGAATGTGAAGAAATAACAGTTTTGACGTTATATCAAAAACGTTTAGGTATTGTATTGCAGAGATATCTACTGAAGTTAGCATGCTAACCAGCTACCCTCGAGATATGACAGACTGTCTGTCTCATAATAGTACTTTGTACCTTAAGAGGCGATAGTCAGTCACTGTAGCATCCAGTCTGCCATTCAGTCGAGAGGCCTCTGGCTGCAGTCTACAGGATTGGATGTGGGCTGGGTTGGATGTCCAACATCGAACGTATGTAAGGATAGAGCTCACTCCAAACCCTAACCATAAACATTGTACATCATAGCCCCCATATATGATGTGTGCAACATCTCTCTCCACCCACATCCAAGCCCGCAGGCTGCAGCATGATATACTTGCCTCAGTCCAACATGAGAGGAGAATAAGAATGCCCATGACATCGTTGTATACAAAAGTCACTGCCAGTTACGTACACATTAGCCACATGAGCTATATTTTTTTACAGACTGCCGAAAACTAAGGAAAAGAGAAGCAAGTGAATCGCTGCAATTCACAGAAACAACTGGAATCCAGGCAACAAAGTGTGGATTTGCAGTTACCATTTTTGTGTCGGTATGTTGTATTTTTGGAGAAGAGAAAGAAAAGGGACCTTACCAGGAGAAACTGAATCACAATACTAGGTAATGGTATTTGGAAAAACTCAGCAGAAAACAACAGCCAAAGACTGGATTACAGACCCTCCACTCACATACCCTAACATTGTAAACTATCTTGTTTTCGAATTGAGTGCATACACTTTGCATTTTTGAGTTTAAAAGTTAGAAACCCCTAGAAGCTCATGAACAGTTTTACACTGGCTGGGTGCAAGATTGCCAATTCTAATTCACAAGCTGTCAAACCGCAAATGCACAGACATACTGGGAAAGGTAAGGTGGCACTCCTCTTTTTGGGCTAATTATTAAACCAAACAAAATAGAAATTTTCAAAAACATTTAGCTTTGTAATTATTGAGTTATAGGCACTGGGTTTGATCAGTCGCATTATTAATAAAAAAAGGTTACAAAACTGCCATGTCACAAGCCATAGTGGTTTTGTGTACTACTGATGCATGAGTTGCTGTGGATGAGTTTTATTGCTAAAAACTGAGCTAAGCAAGCTATAATGTAAACTATGGGCTGACGTCACACATGAAGATTATAAGATAGCAGTGTTATCCTGACAGGCTCCCAGAGTTTCAGCAGTTTGGTAGAATTTTGGTAGAATTATTCTTGCCCTGCTGTTAGAAAGTAGTTGGCTTTTTTTTAAATAACTGATGACTGTAAATTGTATGAACCCAGAATGGATCAACTAAAAAGTAGCTTTACGCTATATACAGTAAGCGATAATACTATGAGAATAGTGGTGGTGCATTTGGGGGGAAGGGGGAGGAGGGACTGTCCATTTCCTTGTTTCTTACGATAGAGGTGGATACCCCAAATTTTTTTTACTGCCCCCTATTTGTTTGGAATTTGCCAGGTGGCCAATTCTTACACGTTGACCCTTTAAACACTTTCAGCTGGAGATAATTCAGAGATAATTGTTGTATTTTTACAAAACTGTGGCTGCGAGTTTACAAAAAAGGTGTGAAAATTCAGAATCCCAATAATCACCATTTTAATCACAAAAGTGCACTATATGGCCAAAAGTTTGTGGACACCTGACCATCACACCCGTATATGCTTTTTGAACATCCAATTCCAGATTTAGTCCCCCTTGTGCTGTTATAATAACTTCCATTCTTCTGGGAATGCTTTCCACTAGATTTTGGAGCATGGCTGTGGGAATTTGCCCCTTCACTTATAAGAGCACTGACATTGGGCAAGGAGACATGGGGATTGAGCAGGGTTGAGGTTGTTCAGTGGGGATGATGTCAGGGATCGCTGCAGGTCACTTAAGTTCTGACACTCCAAACTCGGCAAACCATTTTTTCATGGACCTTGCTTTGTGCACAGGGCCATTGTCATGCAGGAACATGTTTGGGCCCCTTACATAGTTCCAGTGAAGGAAAATTGCAATGCTACAGCATACAAAGCATCCCATATAATTGTGTGCTTCCAACTTTGTTGCAACAGTTTGGGGAAGTCCCACATATGGGTGTGATGGTTAGGTGTTCATATACTTTTTGTCATATAGTGTTTAAGCCAGTTCTCCATCACTTGTGAGCCAGAGACCAATCAACTGGAAAACTAAAGCGAGACTCTGGCCACCCAATATACTGTCCAGGAGCACTGCCAATTTAGCCACCAAGTGGATATCAACTTTGGTGTAGGCACATTGCCACTGAAAATAGGAGTGGTTATGATAACCAGTGTTTTGCTCTACCCATTTACTGTCCCAAAATTTAAGCACTGCATACCAATGGCTACTCACTTAAAGGTAAGTTCAGACATGTACCAAATAGATAGTTGTTAAAAATGTTTGATTTTAATAGATAAATTAAACAAACTATTATATAATTGTTGTTTCTATCTGTCAGCTGTATTTTATTGTTGCCCTGTTGGAACATGAAGTTTTGATGGTAAAAGTATTTGGTTTGGTTCCAAATACTTTCAGTTCCAGCAGGATGTAAACAAGTCCCAAGTTGACATGTCTGTTCAGTTATTGAGTGCTCCACAACAATGAGACAGAAAAAGTTAAAATTTCATGTGTGACTAGAGAAGTTATTACTTTGAAAGATGACATGCAGCTTTTGTTGATATCATTGCTGTTTTCTTTATACAAAAGCTATTTCTGCACAATAGTCAGACTGTGGACATCAGCATCTACACCATTATGAGGACTGAACAAACAGGCTACTAATGAAAAAAATAGTATTTTATTTAGTAAAACAATTAAAAGGGCTATGCTGACCCGAATAGAACATTAAATGAAATTAAGGTATATTTAGCTCAGCTGAAGAATTTAGCTAACATTAGCTCACCTTAAAACAGGACTAGGCATTTTATTTCTGTAGATACAGTATGTATAACATTCTGAAACATTTTACTATCAAAAAATCATGTTCCCACATGTCAGGCAGAGTTTTTATTGTTAGACAGGCAAACTAATACAAAACATGAGACAGAATCAAAGTCAAAATACAGACAGAAGTCAGGCGATGTGCAAACAGTTAACTGTGCAAAAGACAAAGACATAAACAAAAGAACCAGAATCGTGATCATAACCATAAACACTAGAGCAGAACAATAAGTCTTGGTATTGCAGATACAAGACACTGGTGGTGTTTTCACATATAGTCCTTTTTATATGAACCAAACTCAGTACTCTTAAAGTGGAGCAAAATGTGGACCAACAGAAAAGTGATTCAGTTCTTTTTGCATTCACATTGTGAGTTATTTGGAAGAGGACTCAGGACTCTTTCTGGTCCACTTCATCTCTGGTGGAGCCTCAGTCCTCTTTCTGTTCACATTGTAGTTACTCTGGAGCTCTCAGACCTTTCCTGCTTTGGATTATTGGTAGCTCTCACTTGGAGCATGTGCTCTGTCTACCGCAAGTCTAGAGGGCTAAAATACAAAGGCAAATGGTGACACAAACCTGGAGGCCCTGTTCATAACTAGTATTACGTAACATATGTCTCGAGTGATGCAGTCACAAGTGGACAGCTGAACTGAATAGCCATTTACACCTGGCATTTTGAACGTGTCTCTACTGACCCCTTGTGATCGGATTTCATACATCATTTCCACTGGAGGAAGAGTGCCACACACAATTATTACACCAGTCTTCTGCTGTATTTGTTTCCTGTTGTACATGTATGGGCGGTTTCAAAGGTTGTGATCACATGGTGTGCTAAGAAAAACTTGTAAATGAATGGGAGATGAGATGATGAAAGAAGTTACGAAAAGCAGCTGCTTTTATCTCTGCTGTTATGGCATTGTCTTTATCCATAAGCCTAATGTTGGAGAACTCTATTGTTCAACTATATTGTTTCTAATCAGTCTGATTACGTATTTTCCAACTAGAGCAATGACACAGTCGATTAGGTGGTCCTTTGTCACGATCTGGGATGCATCGGGGTGCTTTTGCATTCACATTACAAATGTTATGTGGTCTTATGCATCCCAGACTCCCTTTGAAGGTGGTTTGAATGATTGGATTGCAATATTTCTCTGAGACACATTGGACCCCATTCACACCAGTATTTAGTGCTGTTCACTTATGATCGGATCACCCGGGACACATATGCCAGGTGTGAAAGGGGCCTTAGAGTAACTTGGTGAATATAAAATGTTAAAGTTGTGTCATGTTTGTAAATTTGAAGTATTTACTCAGTTATATATGTCTTTATATTCATAAGTTGTTTCAATATTTTCCGCACTGGACGTCACTTTGTTAGTTGCTGCTGCAGCTGCAAAAAAGTTAAAAACATTAAACAATAAATTAGGTTAAAACAGTGGGCAAAAATGTGTTAAAACTGTGGTGTATAATTGCACAGAATATATTTTTAATTATTTATTGATTAAATTTCTTGAGGAAATATAATTTGAACAGAAGTTTGGCCAATCAATGACACTCACACTAAAGGCTCTAATGCATAGATGCCGTCCGCAAAATTAGCAAGCAATAATGGTAAACAAAAGAGAAAGTAAGTAAGAAAGTGACCAGAAAATATTTTTTTAAGTAATAGACTCTCAAAGAACAGTAAAATTAATGACAAAAATAAGGTTATCGAGGGCAGGGTTGAAAACAACAGTGCTGAAATCAAGCAGCCACTGTGGCAGAAATGACAGGTAGTGTGGTTAATGTTGATTCAGCACCTGTAATAGCATGTAGGTTAAGGCGTGTGGGTTTATTAATAACACTGCCTCCACACAGTCAGTGTTTGAGTTGGCTGTTTCTTTCAGTCAGTGTGTACATGTTCATGTGTGCACTGAACAGCTGAAAAAGTGTTTGCTTTGCGACATTGGTTAGCAGGAAATAAATAATCAATTCAACCTGATGCTGAATGATATGGCTGACTGTTTACAGTGCTATTAAAATGTTTTTAAAAACCTACTTATCTTCCTGCCTGTGATTATCAGCCCTGAATTACAACACAAGCAACAACCTTCAAATGAACTTATAGCTTATAGCTTGTTCACAATGAGTGTTCAAATAATGAATCAGCAGCCATGCAGAGTCTTTCTGTTTATCCTGTCTTTCTGTTTATCCTGCAGAGTCTTTATGTGTATCCTGATGTCCTCATCTTACTTGTGTCCAATGTAGATTAAAGTGCTTTGATTGAGGGTGACTGCTTGGGATAATAATGGAGGAGAGTGGTGATAGAGATAGAACAACACACAGAACCACTGAGCAATAAATGGAGTCTTAGCTAATTCATTCATCGTGGATTTTTAGTCACAACAGAACAACAGCTTATCTCCTCTTAAATGCTACGAAATTAGTTTCCCCAGGCTTTAGATATCCACCCTGTTATCTAAAAATAAAATAAAAATAAATAAAATGTGTTTGAAAATAATATTGTTTTAAAATATTCATAAATATTTTAATATACTAAATTCCTTGTAATAAACAATCATTTCTGTAAGCTAAATGTTGACTGTGTTTGTTTAGTGTTTGTCACTTTAATAATGTGAAGTCTATTTCTCTCTGACATTGTGAATTCAAACACACACACACGCCAATGAATCACATTTTCTCCCCATTCTGATGTTTGTACCTGTAAGATTTTTTGAATTGTACTGTTGTGACATGATTGACTGGTTGGATAATTACATGAATGGGCAGGTGTTCAGGCATTCGTATTAAAGTGGCTGATGAGTGTATGTGAAGAACCAGCTGACTTAATGAAATATTAAACATTTTACCACTCGGACATCACATACATGACACACACCTCATTTTATATACACACACACACACACACACACACACACACACACACACACACACACACA
>JAOTRR010000033.1:1897031-1907345 GCA_028570945.1 Gogo arcuatus
CGGGCTGCCCACTGCTGTGGGTATGTCAGGGTCCTGTTGTACATCACTCTGGATAGGATCGTCTGCTAAATGCCTGTAATGTAACTGAAATTATCTACTCAAGGCCCCCAAAAAGGGTGAACGTAACCATGGTTTCTGGTAATGTTCTCGCTAGTGGTTGGAATACCCTGGGATTCCTTCCCCAGGCAGACTCATTGTCACAGACAGGCTGAAAGGTATGACACCCTCAGCCAGACTAACTGTGTCCATGGGGTTGGCCCCTTGATGACTAGCTATGGCATAGTACTTCAGGAGTGCTCAAACCCTAGCATGATGGCTTTGCATGCTGTAAGCTTTAAAGTCTTTAGACAGTATTTTTTTTTTGCTTGGTGATCACCTCAGCAATGGGCTGCATGCCTTGGCAAAAAGCTCAACTTTTGTTCACTGACTGGATAGTTGCAGGGTGACAATATGACAAATTCTAACTTTCTTACTAAGATGAGGCATCTTAAACCAAAGAAACTGGTGATTGACAACACAGTGTACTAAAAGGGTCAATCTGTATAACGCTCCCTATTGTGTCCAGTCATGGGAGCCATGCAGCAGCTAATTAATCACAGAGCCAGTTATCCACTAGGCACAATGCCAAAGTTAAATGTGGGGCTGCAGGGTGATTGTTCATCAGTGTGGCATAGAAGCACAGTACTATTGTGACAGAGCATGCCACTGGGATTGTTCATTCTCACACACTACTGAGAGGCATGTCAATCAAGGTCTGCACTGCAGCTACCTGGACATTGTCATTTACTGTTTTCCATAAGATCAGCATTGTCTCCCAATGAGGGAGACAGTTGATTCCTTGTGACCCACTGGTATAAGGTTATACAAGATCTGAAACAGTGCTCCCTGGTGGTTAGGAAGGGTGAAATAGAATGTAAGGTTATGAATATAACCTTGTTCTGTGAATGCTGGAAAACCACCAGGGTCACCTGTCACTCAGAACTTAAGCCAAATACAGCGAAAAGGTCCCAAAGGGAATATAGGTCATTACTGATGACTTTATATAGTATAGTCACCTCACAGTTAAAACCTTACATTTTCTGCCCAAGATCATATCACCTAACTTTGCTAATCAATCTAATGACCCTGCAGCCTTCAATGAGGGTGAGCTGCCAGAACATTCCTTGCTGTATGGGATGTATGTCTTGCTGTGTTTGGACCAAACAACAGCCAACCAAAACAGATCTGTTTATTTTCAATGGAGGTAAGGAGAGTCTCAAGGTGAGTCTTGTTCCTCATGACATTGTTCACGGCTGTTATCCAGGTGTTATTGACTGCCCCTGGTGATTAGGAGAGGTGAAATAAGATATTTATTTATGTAACTATGGTTGAATGAACCCCAGATAAGTCCTAGGATTCCTTGTCACTTGAAATGTACCTCACTATGTGACCTTGATGGAAAATCTGGACAGGCATGTGCACACAAACAAATTGGTATTCAGTTGTTATACACTGCTTCTATAAACACAGTTACATAGGTATCTAGCTATCTGGGGGTTCTTCTCTGTCTAGATTTGAGAGCATCATTAAATCCTTCGTACCATATGGTTTGGCAACTGCACAGGCATCCAGAAGATGAAGCATTGCTGAAAAGACATCTGCTAAGATCTGCTGTACACTAAGGGTCTCCACAAATTCAACCTAAACAAGTTCATCAATAAAATTCCCACCAAGTTTTTTGTACTTGTTTCAAAACCTCCTTGTAAAATACCTTTAATGTCCTACAATTTCAAGAATATCCTAAAATTGAATAAAATGAGAAATCTGTTCTATATTTTGTGAGTTATTAGTTTGGAACTACTGAAATTTGCTAAAGCATGATTACATATTGGAGGAATCTGCAACTGGTCTTCTGATCTGAGACTACTGGGCATTAGTAACTATAATTACCTAGTGAGCATTTCACAGATGTACCAAAACAGTGAAAGACTGAACATAAAGCATGCTAACCATAGTGCAAAGAACATGATTGCAGCTAAAAGACAGCTGCCTTTTGAATACCTGCCCTGCACCGTGTGCAGTCTACAGCTCAGTCTACAGTGCCAGCTTAAGTATATTTGGTGCCTAGCATATTGAATTATGTGTTCATTACAAATTAAGTAAATAACCAGTAAATTATTTTCTTTAATCCTCAAAATGGTGACTGGAAGTAATCACATTGTAGGCTATTGTTTTCAGTTCTAGATAATATAATTTTTACATCATGTCTATGTTTTACATTCTTAGTACTACACAATGTGAGAGGATAGGTTTTTAGGTTAATAAGAGAATATGCAGACCAAAATGTCATGCTTGGTTTGAATAAGTCCTCTTAAAGGTGAAGAGGTGAGTAACAGTGAATTACACTGTTAAAATAGTAATCAAAATATTTCATTTAGATTTAAATAAAAATAAATCAAACAAAGAACAAAAAACCCCTCAAACTATAATGAATGGATAGGAGTTGGAAGTAATACATATTAAATCCTGTTTTTGTTTTTTTTGGCTCCATAATAAATGAAACACATAATCATTAAATGATCTATTCCTAAAGAGTGCCTACATCTTTGAATTACCTGTAGTTCAGCAGGGGCTTCTGGATAGATCATTGGTTCACTGTATAGAATACAGCACCATCTTCTGGCTCAGAGGATCAAGTAACCATGCTAATTAAGGAAGTAGTTTAAGTATGACTCTCAACATTTTGTTAAGGTGTCTCTTTTTGTATTATCTTTATTCTTTGTTATTTGATAAAAAGTATTCATGTAAACTCCAATAATGGATCATAACATGATAAAAAAAAAAACCCTAAAATAGTCCTAATACAGTATGTTTATGGTTTGTACACAGGTTATAATACCAATGGCACTTATCTGGAGATGGATACAGTCAGTGTCAGTCAGTTACACAGTTGTAACCCTTGAACCCCATGTGATAACTGTTATTATACAATTAATTGCTTTATACAGTTTAAGATGAATATGAATTGGTTTCACCTCCTATAACTTTAAAACCTTTTGCTTATATACCTATTTTGCTAGGAATATGAGCAAAGTATAGGTATACCTAAAAAATAGGTAATACCTATTTTGCTGAACTTGCAATTGTTTTCTCAGTAACAAAACTGCGATCTTAAATGCGGAAAAACTGTACAAGTTACATGCAATATAACACTTCTGGTAGCCTGACTGTAATTTTACAGGAATTAGATGTATGATGAACAGTTTATCACTGCTAAGTCTTTAGATCATTGCACTGAATTACTAAAATAAAACTTTCATTGAACAGTTAATTGGTGTTCTCCTACAGTCTGAAACCATATAATCTTATTACAGTAGAGAACTGTTGCAGGTATTGCAGTGGTCCATTTTCCTAGTAGCTCTTTATGTACATAAAGAGAGCTGTAATACAGGTAAAATAAACTTGAGCTTTGCACTGGTATCTCCACTATCCAAATTAGTGACTCAGCTATGAATGTTCACCTGAAAAGACTCAAATATAAGTGGAGTGTGAATGACACATCATATTTTTGTATCGCTTAGGGTAAGCACCCATTAAGGATATGAATATGCAATATACAGTATTGTACACATATAGGCTAGTGTGTTTTTTTTTTTTGTGCCTGAACATCTCTCTTCTCCATGATGGTGTATTAGTGCAATAGTGTATTTGGGCCATTTTTTTATTATTATTATTATTATTTTTTTTAAAGGCAAGCTGGAGGAGGGGGTAATATTCCAAGAAAAAACTCAGAAGTTCTAATATTAAAGTCAAAAATTTACAAGAAAAAAACTCAAATTCTCTTGGATTATAAAGTCATAAATTTTTTTGAGAAATAAACTCAAGAAATTCTGAGATTAAAAAGTCAGAAATTCCAGAGATTTGGGCAGGTAAGACGAATCTATGCACTGAATGTAAGAGGAAACTGCTCTTGCACAATTATACATTTAAAAACAGTTAAGACAAATAAAAGGCCACAGATAAACAAAGTTGTGCGCTTTATACATTAATCTCCCATTGCATCCAGGAAGCGCAACAATCACGTGCTTCCCAGCTGCAATGTATTCTGGGAAATGCAGTTGAAAATTTTCACCTTTCAAATGCTTTATTCTTTTATATTGCATGATCGAGGAGGAAAGAATACATTTCCTATAACTCTTGAATCAGCCTGTGGTCTGTGGTGTGATGACGTGATGTGACAACGTTGATCCAACCTTGCAAAGTGAAGCAATGTGGGTCCTTGAAAAAAAACAAGTTTTTCCAAGTTTTTTTCTTGTAAATTTGTGACTTTTTCATCTCGGAATTTCTGAGGTTTTTTCTCTCACAAATTTATGACTTTATAATCTCAGAAAATATCCAAGTTTTTTCTCGTAAATATCCAACTTTAACATCAGAAATTCCGAGTTTTTTCCTCGGAATATTAACCCCTCCCTGAGCTCTGTATTTTTTTTGTTAACCTACAGTTTGATTTCAAAAATAAATGTAGGCCCGGGTAGGAGGATTATTATTGTAGCACCCAGAAAAGGGAGCTCTAATTGCTCCAATTGTTGTCCACATTGCGCTAGCATTGGGGGCTAAATAGCGATGAGCCACCATGGCCAAGACTACTGCAGTAATTGATGACCTCCAGCCAGTATTCATGATAGGCATGTAACATGTAGTAATATAAACCAGGTAATTATTGGAGAAGCTAATGTTTTGTTTTAGTTATTTTATTTTAGTATGTTGCTGTTCATGATGCTGCACTATGTCAAAGTTCTTGCTCCGATGCACTTCACTGCATTTTTTAATAAATAATATGATTGCCTGTCTGATTTAACTATTGGTTTGATAATTATTTGACAGTCTGAGTTCTATATAACAGTAAAATATCAAGATGTTACACTTTTTACTGATGAATCCATTCAGAAAGCAAAAGGCCTAATTTTGCCCATACAGTACTGTATGTCCAAGAGCAGAGCAGTTTGCATGAATGTAGGCAAGAATAATTTGCTAAGGCTCATCTAAGACTAAACCTTTTGTTGCATGTAACATTGAAGAGTAATATATTCATTTACTTCTTCTGTGGCATTTAAGAGGACATCATCAATATTTCCATGTAAATGTTAATTATTAAGTAATTTAATGCAGTACTGTTTGTGATGACAGAACATAGACATATTTAGACATGTAAGACATTTATCATCGGTTATATACCTTTACACTGTAAATTTTATATGGTTTAATTATACAGACTGTTTTCTTCTCTCATCCAGTAATAACCATGATTATACAAGAACTGACTAACCCAAAGCCCTGTTACTTGCTATTTGCACGAATACAAAAAGAGAAAACAAATAAAAACAGTTAACCATCATGCTGGCTATTTTCATTTAATAGACCTCTCCTATTGGAATTTCACCTTTGACTGGTGTCCTCAGTGTGTGAGGAGTTTGCACAATCCTGTAAAAAAAAAAAAAAAAAAAAAATCACATGTATGTGATGGCTTGCTTTCAGTCACTAGTGTAAAAAGAACCCACTAGATGTAAAAAGAACCCAGAGAGAAAATTAAACCAGATCTACTTCCTTACATCCTGGACCACCAGGGCAATTTCCTTGTGGAGTCCTAGTGGAACTAGTGGAGTCTTTCTGTGTGCTTATTCCTTGCTGAGTACAAATATTAAAGTCATGTAACTATGACTTTACATGGCTACAAATAAAATGTCCCCACTATGTCACATTCTCATTTTGCCAAGGAGTTGGACAAGGAAGTGGACAATTGATACTCAAATTTAGCACTCTAAATTCTGGTTTCTCGCTGCAAGCCTAACTTTGTTATTATTAAATGAGTGTTCATTCCCCATGGCTGCTATTCCACTGTTTATTACTATTCTCTGCACTTTTGACTGTGTTGTCTAAAACAGACATGTGGTCTATTGTTTATGCAGCATGAAACTAATTCCATACCTTAGAAAAAATGCTAAACTTTCCAAACTCTTGTATTTCTGGGCAGAATGGTGAGCTGTTTTTTTTTTTTCTTCTGCTAGGCACAGATGGAGTTGTATGATGGACATGATCAGTGATCCAACTGTTTGGGACCAGAAGATCTTCGACAAGCACTTACAAAGCCTTGCCCTAAGTGCAAAAAAATGCCAGTAGCAAAGCATGAAGCTTGTAGAATATGAGAAGCCGTTGATTATTCAGTATCCTTCCTCTGACGCAGTGTGGTGCCAGCAGGTAGTCAAGTGAATAACATTGAATAAGAAATGGGTAAACTTCTTTACTGTGGTATTGCAGCAGAAACACAAATAGGCAGAAGGCTCAGTTGCTGACAAAGAGAAGAGTGAGCACATTGAAACACAGACTGGAGGAGTTGGCAGCAGAGTGGAGGAGTTGGTAACTGAATAGAGGTACATGCTCTGCACATAAATCTGCTCTGTATGCAGCTGAATATAAGCGAGTGGACATGCTGTTTCACAAAGTGTATGATGCTAAATGTGATTTGTATAGCAAACTTAGAGATCTGCCACACTCTACACAATGGGAGACACACAATGGAATGTGGTATGTTTGAAAAGGCAAGTTGGCTGCCTCAAATGCCAATGACAGAATAAAAACACTGTGCTACCTACTGCCAGTACCTGGCCTTTGGCACACTGAAACGCTGGAAGTCTCTAGCTCAGGCAGACCTAGCTCAATTAGGGCTTGAACTCAGTGCATGGCAGTGACTAATACGGATTCATTCAATTAATGCCTCATCTAAAAAGTTGTGTTTTAGAAGCTACAATGGCTGAAGGATGGAGTGACACAGGATACATTGTGGATAAGGTTGGAGACACCAAGACATGAGAATGGTTTTGTTAAGTGATGCTCTTGTGGGCAACCAAGCTCTGGAAGTGGGTGGATGCACACCTTCTGTCTTCCTACCTGTGGATTCTTGTGGATGTAAAATCCCAGGCTTAATAATAGGCAATAAGACAAGTGTGGAGTATCTGTAAAGATATATTAAGATCATGGAAATGGCTAAGCACAAAGATGACAAATCAAACAAAAAAAAAGTCTTCTGCTGCAGACACTGAAGATCCTACCACAGATGTGGAAGTGTGTGTCTTGGAAAAAATACAAAAAACTATCCATTCACAATCATGGACTTCAGCAGGTGCACTCCAATCTCAAATGCAGTCAAGCTAAACTTGAAACACTAAGAAATGATAATTCAACTGTCAGGTAAGGCTGGGAAGCGGATGTAATTGCAGTTTAAAGAGTTTATTGGGAAGACAGGCAAGATAAATCCAAAATGTGATTCAAAGTCGTAGTCAGGGACAGGCATATAAATCAAGTGATGTGCATACAGGATATCAGAGGCAATAAAATACGTGAATCAAAGTACTAAAGGCTTGGCTCTTAGTAGGTTGTAGGTACATTGCATGCCTGGGTGACCAGTAGCTGGAGTTGTCTATGACCAGGTGATAAGTTTGCCTCTAAGTGCTTGGGGCACAAAGGTACGACCAGCAGGGCATGCAGCGGACACTTGGTGAGCGGGAGCATTGGCGATCTCTCTGTCGAAGTCCCAGGTAATGGCATTTATGAAGAAAGAGGGGGGCAGGATAGGTTTGGGTTCGAGGTCACAGTTCTGAGATGGGTACATATAGAACAAGGAATCAGCCTTAACATTCTTTGAGCCGGGTTGGTGTGACAGCGTAAAATTAAACCTATTTAAAAAGAGAGCCTACCGGGCTTGGGGTGGATTAAGGCTTTTTACTGTTTTTAGGTACTCCAAGTTCTTATGGTCAGTGAAGATGGTGAAATGAAACTTAGCCCTCTCTAGGCAATGCCTCCACTCCTCTAGAGTGAGCTTGAATGCCAGCAGCTCCCGATTTCCAATGTCATAGTACTGTTCAGCTGGCGTGAGTTTCTTTGAAAAGAATGCTACTGGGTCAAGCTTGGGTTTATCCCCAAAATGCTGTGACAACACTGCTCCCACTCCATATTCTGAGGCATCAACTATGACCATGGATACATGGTGGCATGGTGCTGGGTAATAGATTTATGGCACAATTATTGGGTCTATGGGGCAATAGACTGCTAGCTTTGGCTTTACTAAACACTTCTCATAGATCATGATACACTTCCAAGATGGACACTGTGACTCAGACATTGGCTGGGAGAACACAGACAAATCCTGAGTACCTTATCTGAACTGGCACTGTGAAAGACTGGTGAGAACTGGAAAAGACTCGCTGAGGATCTGTGCAAAAGTGCCAGTGTTCTCTCAGCCTGGGGTAATAACGCAGGTTTTCTGAGACAATTGGGACAAAGGGCTACAAAGTGGTTAACGATGCTGCAATAAAAGCATAGTCCCTCATTTCTTCGTTTCTCACATTCAGCTCGTCCATGCTGCATGGGTTCAGGAGGATCAGTGGCGGGTATCTGATTAGATGCTCCCCAGAGGGCTTGGCGGTTCTTGAGTAGGTGGTCTAGGCAGATGGTCAGATTGATAAAGGAGTTGAGGGACATCTTATCATCTCAACAAGCAAGTTCAGTGAGTACCTCTGAATTCAGTCCCCGACGGGAGGCTGCTTTCAGCACCGGCTCATTCCATCCACTGCCTGCTGTTAGCATGCAAAACTTAAGGATGTATTTGGCTGCACTCCATTTTCCCTGTGTCAAAACTAGAAATGCAACACAACAAACAGCTTGGTAAAGTCAGGTAGAAATTACACTGAGTGTTTACTTTGCAAAGACTGTTTTTTTAAGAGTCCGCATTTATGTGCTTGGTGTAATGTGGAACAGGCGTGCGTGATCAGAAGTCCAGTGATTGTGAATGTGACAATTAGGGCTGGATGTGTAGTGTGGGAATTCTTTAAACTGAGACCTAATAAAATGGTACTCTGCATGCTTTGTAGGCCATTTCAGTTTTACAAAGCGTTCAAGAATGCTTAAAAAATAAGCGTTAAAGAATTCCCACACTTTGGATGATCAGGTTTGGGATTTTTGGGATGAAGTCTCATTTTCAGCAGGCCCAGGAGTGGGAGTTGCCATAACTGGGGATGAATGTATACAGTGTGGTGCATTGATGCATTCCATGCAAACAGACATATTTATGTAATTACAAATTTACGTAATCTATTACGTCAAAGCATTGTTCCAGCTGTTGTAGGCCATTGCTTGTAGGTTGCAGTGCGTTCTGGGTACTGGAGTCCAAAATGGACTCCGGCAGAGATGTGACAGCAGCCCTACAAACAAAAAATCAAGGGCTCTCTCTAGCCACCTGTTTTAGTGCTTTGGGAAGCTACAGTGGCTCCACTGTCAAAAGACAGAGAACTGCATAAAGGATGTGATTACATAGGCATACTTGAACACAGGTCAAGAGGTGCTTTCTTCCAAAAAAGAAAAAAAAAGTGCATTAGACACATATTATGGCCAACTCCTCTGTGGCACTTTCAGACAGTCGCAAGGTGGTGATATGGAACACACTGTCTATTTTCAGCAGAATTCACAGACTGAACGTTCTTTCATTGCTCCCTCTATTCCATGTTGTTAATTTGAGTGATTCTTATCCTCAATAAAGAGCAGTATATGAGAATGTTGAATGATTCTTGTCTTCAATATAGAGAACAGTATCTGTATTTTAAGTGTTTCCCATTCTCAAATACAGTAGAGTAGCTACATTTGAAGTGATTTCACAATATAAGTACCACAAAATACAGTGTAAACATTTCAAGAGCTTCCCATCATCAATAAAGAATGGTATCAGCACTATTGGCGAGTGTTTTCTGTTATCATCTCACCCAGTACACTATCAGGACGTGTTACAAACCATTGTGACGACTTTTATATGCAGCCTCCACTAGTTACTAAAGAAACCATCCTGGCAGTCTGGAATATAAGGAAGTTGAACAGAAGGTTATGTATGATTCTATGACCATTGATAAGAATAACTAGAGAATGGATGTGATGGAGATAGGACATGCTATAAGCTAGCCACATGGGATTACAGTCATAAGGTGATGACTTTGGTATTTGTACTTTGCAAGGAACGAGAGCATGAAAGACTCCAGTAGTTCTCAGGGGAAAAAGTACTGGCGGGCCTCCACTTAATAGCCAAACCACAGTTCTATACATAACCCTCCATTTCAAAAGGATTTTCAGTGGGACAGTTCATTTCATGTAGAGGGAAGACAAACAAATTCAGAAGAATCCAGATTCAGTTGTGGTTGCTTTACAGTTTAAAACTTAGAGTAGTTTTGGTCAGTGAAATACTGATATACAGCTCTGGAAAAAATTAAGAGACCACTGCAAAATTATCAGTTTCTC
>JAOTRR010000033.1:1912282-1922291 GCA_028570945.1 Gogo arcuatus
AAAATATTTTCAAGGGGGAAATATCATGATGATATGTTAATTAATGTGGTATATTGACTAAACCCATTGACTTATGGGTTTAGTAATCATCGCCTTTCAAACCTTCCTATTTGTAAAAACAAAACAAAACAAAACAAAAAAACAAGTAAGAAAGAAATACTTACTACAAATAATGTGAATGGAATCATTATTCCCATTAGCAGCTGATAAGATATAGTATCTTCTTTGTAAGGGTACTTGATGGTGTCATCACTGCAAAAAAATCCTCTTTTGAATGGGTTGTGTTGGAAATTTAATATTGCAAATGGAAGTCCAGCTGAAAGAAATTATAGTAAATTAGATTACTTCTTCAAACACCACAGCTGAAACTACATAGATAACAACTGCCTGACAAAAATAGCTGTCACATGAGTCTCGTTCTTCATTTCAATGAATAACCATTGTTCCACCTTTTTCATGTGATCGGTATGACAACACTGCTGCAGCTATGCCAAGTGTGACTGAAACTAGATGGCTACAATACACTTTGTTTTAATATGACATATCCTCTTGACTAGTTTAAGGGAACTATAATACCCCTTCCAAGTTAATTTTATCCAACACAAATTGTTTAACATTAAAACAAAATGCACCATATGTGGAAAAAATGTAATTTATTTGAAAGGTTTCAGACAGCAAGGACAGTCTGAAACTTTTCACATGAATTACATCACTTCTCTAGATGATGTTTTGCCACTCAGAGGTTTTCTTTAGTTCTACTGAATGGTGGAAAATTGGGATTAGAGCTGGATGGTAGGTGATGTCACAGACCTGCCCAACAGATATATTATAGAGTGCAGCCTGATAATAATTCCACATTGCTTGCTAACCAAATAAGGCAATGGAACCAGCTTGGTTTTCCATTCCCTGTTTGTTTCCATGGTTTAATTTTTATGAGTTTAAATGTATCTATAGTAGATGACCCATATCAGAATAAAACGTGATAGATGTAGCTAAAATAAATGTCTTGTAGTAGTAAGTCTAAGCGACTGGATTTGTGTTATAGTCTTAAAGATGTTTTGTCACCCATCTGAGGGACTCCATTACTTTCACTGAATGGAGGGGGAAATTTCCTCATTTCTAAACAGTATATAAGATTCATACCTGAGACTAAACTAAAATTGTATTGGGGTCTGATGGAGTGAAGTGCTGTAAAACTACTAGGATAAAAGGTGTTAGAGTGTATACTCCTCTTTCAACAAAATGTCCTCTCTGTCCAGAATGTCTACAACCTGTTCCTGCCTAAATTTGGTGAGCCCAAAATTTCATGGTCATAGGCGTATGCAGTCACTGAATTGTATTTTTAAAAAAAAGTTTCAAGTGTTATCAAATTTGACAAATTTAGGCTACATTCAACACAATGTACTTGAAAATGTACCACTGCCATTTCTAGGAGGTTTCATCCACTTGTCCTTGCCTTCGCAAGCTGTGGTCTTGGCAAACATTGAAAAATTTTTCAATGAAATTGGGTGTTATAATTTAGAAATACGCCATGCACTCACACTGCTCTTGTCTGCATCTCCTACATTTTGTCTTAGGGAACATGTGTGCATTTGAGGATAGGGACTTAGAATATGGTCTCAGAGGAGCTTGTTGAGTGTTATTTGTTTTTAGCAGTTGGCTAGCTGTTTCCACTAGAATCTCACAGTGCAGCTCTTTTAGTATGTACAGAGATTTTAAATAAATGCCTTGTGCTCTAGAACTAAATCGTATTTATGAATGGGGTGCTTCACTCTTACATTCCAGTGCCTGCCTAAGTTTGGTCACATTTTGCAGTCATCTTTTTTCCCTTAAAGGTAACAAATCCATTTAGTCATAGAAATTTTAGCCACTTTGTATGCACATGTACAGAAAAGTGGATATTTTAAATTACTTGGCCCAGTTAGGCCCTATTAATACTTACATATGCAGAATATAATGTGTTTGGATTAAACCACCGAACCCCATAGAACAGTTTGTGTATAATAAATGTATTTTAATGTTAGGTTAAAGTAAAATAAATATTTTCATAATGTCCATGATTAATATAAGTAATTGTCTGTGGTTCTTTAGTGTTATTCCCATTTCTTAAACGGTATTTAATTACAGTATTGTCATTTTATTAGCTTTTTTCTCTCAAATATTATCATTATATCAATCAACCATTGCATGAAACAAAAAGAGAGTAAAAACAGTGTAATTAGCCTAGGAAGTTTAGAGTCTAAACATTTTTTAGAAGGAAAATTCTTTAGGGGGAAACAGCACTCTCACTTCCGTTATTTCTGCGTACGAAGAAAATGTTGCCTTGTCTCTCTCATATGCGCAGTTCCCGGATGCTTACACTGTAACTACAATTATACACTAAGCGCTATAACATTTTTAAAAAATTACTAGCGTATTGTATGCGCTAGTGTTGTATGCTATAGCGCCTAAAAGATCTCCGTATTTTTCCAGACGAATGGGGAAATATAGCTATTGGGTGCTGGGATGAGACGGAGCTACTGGAACGAGGCTCTCTATACACTTACCAAGGACAACGCAGGTGAGATCCAGGAGAATGAAGAAGTACCCTTCTGTCTCGAACATCTTTCTTTCTACTCACCTTTCTTTCTCTGAAAATCTAATCTTCTAAACCTCTTTTTACAGTAACAGTAACCTACTTACTTCGAAGGCCGCAAAAGACATTAGACAAAGTAAGATCAATGTTTCTTATTTTATATCTAACTAGAAATAGCTACATATTTCAACATTATGAGTTACAGACAAAGTCATCACGCGCTCACTAGCCAATAATGACTCGACTGTTGCCTTACAAATAGTCCGACGTTACCGCTATCCGGTTAGTCATCATCGCGCGCCCGAGAGTGTGCATTCGCATACTACCGTACTAACTAGTATATCAAGCCTTAGGTGGCGTACTATTATGCCATACTATTTAGCACGATAGTATGCTGCTTCGGAGGAACAATCTCTTAGGCTCCGCCCCTTTCAAAGCGGAAAACGTGATTTCAGTATTAACCCCTTCAGGCCCTGTAGCCTTTATGCAACGTATACACTATTCCAATGTATACAGTATTCCAAAAAATGGAATTAAATATAATATAATTTTAAAAATATGCCACGTTCTTAAAAAAGATTCGCTCTTGACTAGAAGTACACATTTATTTATCGAAGTAAATGTATATTGTTATTCTCATATTATAATATAAATTATTATTATTATTATTATTATTATTATTATTATTATTATGCTATTGTAGTAGTAGTAGTAGTAGTTGTTGTTGTTCTTATTGCCTTATATAATAAAATGATAGCATTCAAATTAAATATATTAATTCCCTACTTGAATTGGTGAAATTAACCAGTGTTCAGGTAGGATTTATTATAATATCAGATGAGATTTCAGTTAGACCTATGATATCCCAATTTTCAATTTCATACAAGGATTTGTTCAACTAAATATTATATATATTATAAATAATATATTTTCTATTTTAAAAAATATAAATAGAAAAATTCAGTATAAACAATTCTTGGCAGTCAGAGTCCTGGACTCAGTTTGACTCAGTAGAAAAATGACATGTGCAGAGGAACTTTATTAAAGTAAAAAATAACAACGATTTCAAAAATAAAAAGGGTAGATATAAACAAAAAACTAGGTAAGACAAGAATTGATGGCAGAACAGGGCCATCAGTGTGAGTCCAGCACAGTGTAGTGTAGTTTAATGTAACACTGGAACGCAGAAGGTGAGCTGCGTAAATGAGCTTGAACAGAAAACAGTACACACAAATACAGGATGTGGGGACAGGCCCAGGCAGTACAACACTATGTCAAAATAAAAGTGTCTAAATAAAATAAAAATGTCTACATAAAGAAAACTACTTAGAGTGAACAACGAACAACAACCAGCACACATCATATTAGGATAGATCCCACACAGAGAGAGGGGGAAATTCATGTCATACATACAGACATGCACACCTGAAGCACGTATTCAGTGTTATTGATTGCATAGTACAGGCTTCTTGGAAGGTGTCATCTGAAGAGGCCTGAGTACCAGCTTTTAAAATATGGTATTCTAACAAAACCCAAGAAAACAATGGCAAGATCTCCATTCAATTTCCATCCATTATCTATACTGCTTATCCATCAGGGTCAGGAGCTGATCCCAGCTGACTTCAGCAAGAGGGAGGATACACCCTGAGTAGGTCACCAATTTATCACAGGACTAACACAGAGTCAAACAGCCAATCTCATTCCCAATTATGGGCAATTTAGAGTACCCAGTTGACTGTGGGAGGAAACCCAAGCAGGCATGGGGAGAACATGCAAACTCCACCCAGAAAGGCCCCAGTCGACTGCAAGGTTCAACCCAAAATCCTCTTACTCTGAGGCAACTGTGCTAACCACTGAACCACCGTGCCACCTTATATATATTAGCTATTTCACGGATGGTTACGTCAAGGACTAATAATACAGTGTTGACTATATAGTCTAAGCAAAATTGTCTTCTTTTGGCTGCTCCTGTTAGGGGGTCACCACAGCAGATCATCCTTCCCAATTTATGATCTGCATATGTTGAATTGGCATACATTTTTTACACACCAGATGCCCTTCCTGACACAACCCTCCCCAGTCTATCCGGGCTTGGGACTGGAGCTAAGTATGTATTGGCTTGTGCAACCCCAGTGGCTGGGTATTTTTACCTAATCTGCATGTCTTTGAACCATGGGAGGAAACCCATGCAGACACAGAGAGAGCATGCAAACTCCACACAGAAGGGTCCCCATTGGCCATGAGCTTTGAACCTGGAACTTTCTTGCTGTGAGGCAGCAGTGCTAACCGCTGCACCACCATGCCACCCAGTCTAAGCAAAATTGTATACAGATTTTTTTCTAATTTAAATGAGACCGACATTGTTCTTGAACATAAAGTAGTGATCAGTGCTGTGCTGTGCAGTGCTGTGTGTGAAGTGGATGAAAAGTGGAAAATCATACATGAACCTGAACAGAATGTTGCACAAGTAAAACAAAATGAAATACATTGTCTTCACAGTATTATTTTACACATGTTAAGACCCTAATCATATAGAAACTTGATTTATATTTTGAGCATTATGAGAACATAATAGGTGTAGTCACATTCTGGATTTTACCTGTGTCAGGGATAACTGAACTAGTTACTTCAAACTTATAAATCTTATAAAGCTTATCATTGCATACAAATAAATATCAAACAAGACTTGCTTTATTAAAGTGTTTATGGCATAAAATATTTTCCTCATGTATGTGTAACGTCTTCCGCACTATCCTGGAGTTTCTGTTTGATTGTATTTGTGTAGATGATTGTCTATTTGTTGATGAAAGAACAGTTTTCCCATCTGACTATGAGAGGCCTCATTCATGGCTCTAGACTGTATGCACTCATTAAATGATTCTGCTGGTAGGTTTTTTGTACAAGGTGTCTTATGCCACATATGGAAGAGTTCTCTTGAAGGTGCACGCACTACCATAAGATTGCTGTGAAGATATTTTCTGTACAGGTGCAAATCTTCTTTTCCCCAAGATTTGATGGTTACTTCAAAACCTCCTTTGGAATGGGAGAAAAGATGTGAAGGAAAATATCATCAAGAATATCAGAATATATTCTTTCACACATATTTAAAAATAATATTGATTTTTACCTCCAAGGACTGTTTATAATGCAACCTAAATTTTGTTCAACTCAAAATCTGTATGATGTTGCACAATCACACTTTTTATTAATACAATTGTGATATTCTCAAATGAACCATGATTATGTGTATCAAATAAATTGGTGCACAAGTGTGTAATATCAAAGTATAATGGCATAAGCTAAAGTTACACTGTGCTTGGTGGATGCCTTGGGTATTGTAAATTTCAACAATTGTTTGCGTACTATTAATTAACAATGGTTCTCAAACAATTTTTGAAATTGATAATGTTCTCAGAATTATTACATGGATTAAAAATAAATATAGGAAATTTAGCATTTTGTGAAATATTATGATTACCTATGTTGATGAAATCTGACAAATACTGGCATGTTATTCCAAAGCCTAAATCTGTCCAGAATCCAGTGCTTTTATTGATTACCTGTTAAGAACAATAAAGAGAGCACAAAGCAGAAAAATGAGTACTTTATTTTAAAAAATAAAAATAAAAATAATAATAATAGACCTCAGTTTTATATATTTGTAAAGAAAATAAAATTGTGTAAGGAAAAAATACTAGCAGAACTGTGGTTCTTTGAACACCCGATAACCACCAGAAGATGAAAATCACCTGTACACTTTCTTGTGTGTGCACATGCATGTTAAACAAAGTCACAAAGTGATGTATGACCCAGTATTTGCAATAAATTCCACTTGTTATACGTCTTTCCCTCCAATCTTCTCACCAAGTTGTCAGATTGGAGCTGATTCCAAGAAATGCTGGTGGTTATCTGAGCTTCATAGGACATCAGTTACATACATAACTAGTGTTACGTTCCACCCTTTGTGACAGTGGCCCAAAGAAACCCCGCCTAAACGGCATGTCGCTCCTTGCTCTACTGCCCTGATGGTGCTGAAGAGACAGCTCTGCTTCAGCACCTGTGCTTTGGACCACAAAAGACAGCATGGCCACAGGACAGACCGAGCCAATTACACACAGCTGCAGCAGCTTAATGGTACTGCCGGAGTTGAGCAGGGCTTGAACTGGGTTGGTGCAGCTTAAGCGGCACCTCTCTTCACTCTCCACGAGCAGAAAGGAGAGTAAAAGAAGGCACCGCTTAAGCTGCACAAACAGGTCAGTTAAGCTTCGTACATGCAATGAGGCTGATGTCTCCTTTCCTTCTACTCACAGGATATTTTACTGCCATCGAGGGCAATGAGAATGGCATCTCCTGACCTGCGAAAGCTCACCCGGTCTTCGACTGGAACGTGCCAGAGAGCCGACCATTTCACCTCATTGCCTGCCTGCAACCCACAGCCTGGCTGGCTCCTCCACTTCGGCCCTGCACAAGTGAGCACTAGATTCTTGCTGCCTCCCTGACACAGCCACACCTAATTCTCTCTCTCACTTCCTTATCACCCACAACCCTGCATACTCTAAATAAAAGAGCACTGTGTTTTTCCACTACTCCTGGGTCTGTGTCCATGTTCACCCGCTATAGCTTGCTACAGTGATGGAGAATGTGGGCAAGAACATAGCACCCCTACCCACCCCCCATATGAAGCTGCTTCTTCAACACCTTCTGGAGGCCAGCCTTCAGCAGCAGCAGGTGACCCAGGAGATAGCCAAGGGCCTACAGGCTGCCACCCGCAAACTGCTGCACCAGCGAGCCTGGATGACCCCACTCCCCGACTGTTGTCCAGACAGTTCATCTACTGCACAAGCTCTCGCCTGCCGACAATGTTGAGGCCTACATCTACATCTTCGAACAAACTGCCATCAGGGAGAGCTGGCCAGAGGATGAGTGGGCCCACATCCTGGCTTCTCTCCTGAATGGGAGGCCCAGCTGGCTTACTATGCACTTCACCCAGCCTCAGCAGATGACCATCCACAATTAAAGGGGCAAATCCTCGACTGCTGCGGGTTTTCAGTCTGGCAGGCCACAGCAGAATACCACTGCTGGACGTATTGGGCTGACATCAACCCCTGCACTTAAATGGACACCCTGCTGAGGACTACCAAGAAGTGGCTTCAGCCAGATCAGCTCTGAGCCACCCAGTTCGCAGAGCAGTTCACCGTGGAGCAGATTTTGTAGGCTCTTCCTCCAACCTTCTGTATGGCCATTGGGACGAGGGCTCCCCAGTTGCCTACAGAGTTGGTTGAGGTCTTGGAATGTGCCCTCACCACAATGGAAATCACCCAGACTGAGGCTCCCAGGGCCACCCAGTTTCCCCCCAGATTTTCTCACCCATCTAGGTAAATCAGGATGCCACAAAGGGGACATCCAATTTGACAAAGGGGACATCCAATTTGACAAAGGGGACATCCAATTTGAGCCCTGCTTGACTCCGGCAGTACCATCACCCTATGCCCACCCCTCTATCCTGCCTGAGGCTGCGGAACACAGCGGCACCATCAAGGTCACCTGCATACATGGGGATGCATGAGAGGTGGCCACCACCAATGTCTGGGTCCACAAGGAAAAAGATGAGTGGATGCTGAATGTTGGTGTGATTCCTGACCTCCCTATCCCTTTCCTCCTAGGGTGAGACTGGCCCAGCTTCTACAAGCTGATGCCCCCATGAGGATGAGGCGTCAAAGGCTGCATCAGAGGTCTGGAGCCTACCCTATGCAGCCTAGTAATGTGTGCCTGGCTGGAGAACATGAGGATGATGCTGACAGAGCCACTGAAGGTGAGTCAAACACCATCACTAACCCACTCGTGTGTGTGTGTTTAAGCAGGTGACCAAGGAGGGGAACTTTGGGCAGGAGCAAAAACAGGATGAGCGGCTAAAGCATTGCTAGGGGCAGGTGCAACTCATCGAGGACAGAGACCAACAACCGGGGTTGCCTCTCCCTGCCTCCTACATCCTCGTTCACCAGGGGCTGTTATAAAACCACATGGTGTGTCGTGGCTAGCCCACCAAGCTACTCATCATCCCCCACTTGAAAGTGGACCTGGTAATGCATCTTGCCCATTCCCACCCTTGGGCCAAAACTTTTAGGCTCGTTACCTTTAATATTATTAAAAATAATAAAAATTTTAATATTTAAATAAATAATAATTTAACACCTCACCTCACATACCCTACATCAGTCATTGCTGGCCATTTGCAACTAGTCAATTGTTTATTCTCTGGTGTTTGGGTCACATTTGACTGCAAATCATGGTCTTAATCTGCTAGCCAGCCATGCATCCATGGCCTCGGAGCAATCAGCTTAAGCCGGTCACTGCATCCTTACGTTGGTCAGGGAAGTGAGCATATAGCTGGTGTACATATTTGGCTTTCAGGGACACAATGGGCACAGCTCTTGTAGCATGATTTAGTTACATATCATAGTATAAGATCAGGGTTCTGTTAATTAGAAGGAACTCCAGCCCCAGTAATGTGTGTGCTTTGTAAGAAACAGCATGTGGTATGGTGAGGGAAACCCACTCAATTACACAGTACTTAGCTTGCTAGTCAGCCAGATGGTAGTGGACATGGAACCATTTAGCTTAATAGACTCAACAATGAACAATTGTTCAATACTGCATCATACATCACTTTGCGACTCTGATGGAAAGTGTGTGTGTACACAGTATGGTATCCAGGTCATACTTACTGCCCCTGGTGGTTAGGAGGGGTGATTCTCTGTCATTTCTCACCTGCTGTTTTTCAAGAGTAGGTATATGGTCACCATAAATTACATCTGGGTTGTACTGGCTGAAGGGTATGGGGTAAAAGACTCTTTTACCTAAAAGATCCGAGATAAAATGACCACTGCCATCAGTCATAACTTAACAAAACAACAGCATCAATGTTGCAGTACAATGTTGCTGAAATACAACCCCGTTTCCAAAAAGGTTGGGACATCGTGTAAAATGATAAAATGAAATAATAAAAATGATGATTTGCAAATCACAGAAACCCTATATGTAATAGAAAATAGTACAAAGACAACATATCAATTGTTGAAACTTAGAAATTGTTTATTGAAAAATATATACTCATTTTGAATTTAATGCCACAACACATTTCAAAAAAAGTTGGGACAGGGGCAACAAAAGACTGGAAAAGTTGCATAATGCCGAAAACTAATATTGGATGCCTGTGATCTTTGGGGCCTCAGGTGAAACTGCATTAAAATCAGACACAATTCTGTAGTGGAAATCGCTGCATGGGATCAGGAATACTTCCAAAGACCATTGTCTGTGAACAAAGTTTGTTGTTGCATCCACAAATGTAAGTTAAAATTTTATCATGCAAAAAAAGAAACCATATACAGCTCTGGAAAAAATTAAGAGACCACTGCAAAATTATCAGTTTCTCTG
>JAOTRR010000033.1:1943472-1953627 GCA_028570945.1 Gogo arcuatus
CGCTCAACTAAGTAAAGAGAAACGACAGTCCATCATTACTTTAAGACATGAAGTGCCTTTATTTAATTAAAATAAAGAAGAACCCATTGAATTACAAGGTGTGTCCAAACTTTTGGCTGGTACTGGAGCCAAAATAAATCCTGCACAATGTTACTTACCTGAAGTGATAGATTTTTGGTACTTGATTGTGTGTGTGTTCTCCCTACGCCTGAATTACATGTCGAGCTGACTAATTTTCCAAATGTGTAAAATATTTTTGTAGGTAAATGCTGCTGGTGTATTTATTTCTGACACTGTAAACTCATTGATTCATTTTTTTTTTTTTAATAATTATTTTTTGTAGTTTGGTAGTATTTTTGTTACCAAACTGTTTTCTCTGCTGTCTGTTTGTGCTTCTCTGCCAACTATGGAAAACAATGTAACATGCATTTTAAATCAAAATTAAAACCTGATTATCAATAAAATAAAGGCAAACTGTTAACATGGGGTATTGCACAATAGTGTAAAACAGTCTATAGGATAAGGTGGTGCTCACAGGCTTTAGTCTGATAGTATTTATGTAATTACTTTGTGCTAATGATGTACTCTAACAGTTCACCTATTGCATTCCTTTCAGACTTTGCTCCTAAGTGTGCTGATGAAAAAAATTGGTAATAAGAATACTGTGTTATTGGGACTTGGATTTCAGCTGTTCCAGCTGGCCTGGTATGGCTTTGGGTCAGCCATATGGTATGTTTGATCGTGAAAGTGATATCTGTTGAATAAATACCAGTTATTTTTATGGTTTTAAATAAAACCGCCACATGTCTGTGACAAATGATTGTAGGATGATGTGGACAGCCGGCACCGTGGCTGCTATGTCCAGTATCACCTTCCCGACAATAAGTGCCCTGGTGTCTCACATCACAGATCATGGTCAGCAGGGTAAGAGAACATCAGGCCATAACTATTGTCATCAGTCATGTGGTTGCATTATGCCATATTTATTTTATAACCATATCTTTATATGAAAGTAATACATTTGTAGATAGTAGTACACTGTAAAGATTAAGAAAAAAGAAAAAGAAACAGTAACTATTTTGTGTTCATAAACGCACAACAAAACACCAGAGAAATAAATTTGTCCTACAGAGTGTTTCTTTTTGCTCTATAGTGTTATATTAAACTGTGAATTTTAAGGCTTAGCAATTTTAATGGTGTCTTTTAATGTAGGTGCAGTGCAGGGAATGATAACCGGGATTAGGGGCCTGTGCAATGGGCTTGGTCCAGCTCTCTTTGGATTTATCTTTTTTCTCTTCAATGTGGAACTGAATGAGATAGGGCCAGTGGACCATGCCCCAGCTTCAGCTGTCAGTAATAAGGTATGGATTTTTTTTTTAAAATTGGCTTCAGTTTTATTTATTGATAAAATGTAATATACTCAAAATGAGTGATGTGATCTTTACTGTATACATATTTTATGGAAGAAAAGAGTGCTGTAGCAGAGAACTCAATATATACGTTACAGTATATACATTACTGTAAATCCCGTGATTGGGCGGACACTGAAACACGAGGGCAGGTGGGTTTGTGTCGACGTAACGCTTTTATTGTAAACAACAAAAAAAACTATGCTTTTCAGCAGAATGAATATGTTTTAGGAACGCACAACACATAGACACACTAACTAAGACAGGAACTACTTCTCTCCTCTCCGCCTCTTTTATCTGCTCCTGTCACTGCAGCAACACACACAGACAGTACATTAATCACCCTCAGGTACGATCACTTCACCACTCACCTTCCCCGACTCCACCCTCCATTCACACACTGGCGCTCGACCACGCCTCCACTGCCACAATTACAAAAATAGATTTGGCATTTTACAAAACCACCATGCATACTGCACTTATGTACTTGTGCAAAGTATATGTATAGCACATCACCTTTGTCCTGTTGCAGCTCCTAACAGAGATCTTAATGTAGGTAACAAACCTTTGATAAAGTAATGTTACTGTTTTGCATGTCTCTGAATTTTTAATTACATAAAATATTACACATCCCTAGATGTAGCACACCAGCTGATTACATATATTTTTCAAGATGCACGTCTTTACACTATATTCTGAAATGTTAGCTTATAACGCAAAAAAAAAAGCTGTCACTGGTCATTAACAGTCACAAAATTTGTATTATTGTATGTTTGTGTTCATGAAAGTTTTTGGTTATCCTGGTCCTGTGGCGTAAAACAACACACAGGTGTTGTGTTTGTATTTTATATATTGAGTTTTGCCCATGTTCCTCAGGGGTGTATAATGGTTATGAAATTCATTGTACCAAGCCTAGGTGTGTTAGGGAATGAAATAATAGAACAAAATTGTACACTGGCTGGAGTGACTCTAAGCAACCAGTGAAATATTGCATGAACTGTTGCATTAAAAAAAAAAAAGTTTTTGCAGTTGTCAGTTTTCATGGCCCACATGGGTAATGAGGTGTGTAAGACATTTAAAAAACATATTGGCTGTATGGTGCAAGCACTTAACCTGAATATGTAATAGAATCTTCAAAATAAATTACATTTATTTGGGGGGGGGGCATTTATATTGTGCTCTGTTAGTCTGTATCATTAGTTATGATACAAAATTAAAAAAAAGAATTTGATACAAAATTTAAGAGAGTCTCAGCAAAATTAGTCATTGTGACAGAATAAGATTGGTCTTGAATATGTTTAAATGGCTATACTCACAAATGTAAAAATGATTATTTTCTGAGTGTAACATGTGCACTGTCCAAAATATTAAAGTGAAGAATGTTAGGACTTACAACCAGAACCAGCTTTGCAAGTTGAACTGCCCAACAAATGTCACTCTGTCAAAATGGTAATAGTATATTGGGTTAAAGTTAAAAAGGAATACTTATTAACAGGGTGGGAAGTAATATTAGGGACAAAAACATTAAATACAACTGAGTAAAGGTAAATACTTATGAAAAATTGACACTGATGTGTCAAAATTAAAATGACATAAATATACTTATATGCTAGTATTTAAACAACAAAATCCAAAATAAAATTAAAAGCCATATAAAACCTTTTACAGTTTTACAGTAAATATAGGGGCAGAAAATGCACTGCATACAAGGAACAATCTATATGAAGTAATTGTTTATGCAGTTGATCTTATACAGCTGCTTAGACTAACATCAAATGTCCTTTTCTTTCAGACATCAGTCATTCCAGGCCCTCCCTTCCTGTTTGGAGCCTGTACTGTTCTTCTAGCACTATTGGTGGCCTGCTTCATCCCGGAACGCCGCACTGTGACGGTGAAAACCTGCAGCACACGGGTTTCACCTGTTAGTGGAACACATTGTAACAGTTCTGCTCCTGGGAGTGATGAGGACATCGAACCTCTCTTGCAGGACAGCAGCATGTAGCCAACTGATGCTACCTGAAGCCTCAGTTTTGTTTTGGTTTTTTTGGGAACATGCAAGAAGTATAATATAGGTTCAAGCAAACATGTGATTTGGAATGACATGAAATAGTTATAGTCTAGAGAATCGTGTTCTTTTTTCTTATATAATGTATTTGTTCCAACTGTCTCCAAATGAGCTTTCTGAACTTTTTAAATAAGTTTTAACATAAGGTAAACTTTGCTTATGTTTGCCAGCTGAGATGTATTAATGTTATGCTCTTAGTTGAAAATGTGCCTTCACCATGCATTTGCGAAGTATTTGTTTTTTGTTATTCAGTCTGTGCTGAATGTACATTATAGGATGTACCATAGGTCACGGATGTCCTTTAATTTTTAAATGTGTAGCACTGTAATAGTCTTCTATTAAAGAAAACCTGAAAGACAATCTTTATATGGAAGCTATGATAAATTCCTAATATAATCGGTTTGTTTTATTAGCTATGGATCTAAAGAAATATCTGTCCATAGTTTGATGTTATTTAACAACCACTATCTGAGGACAGTGCAGCTTTTTAGTTTGACCTATCAACTTAATGCACAAGGTATTGCCATATCTTCAGCTTATATAATAGAATGTTGTATTGAGATATAAGAACTGAAAAGTATACAGTATATGGCATACAATTGTCACAAACTGGCCTAAATATTTGTCAGTTTGTAAATTCTTGAACTGTTACATGTATATGCAAAAGGGGTATTTATTTCCCTGTGTAAACTATTTAATTATATTTGTGTACCATCTGCTTGTGGTCACATCTCAAATAATAACTGCTACCTCAGTCTGTAACATTGGGTCTGGCTCAGCACTGTCTAATTTTTAAAAACCCAATTGATACTCTATATTCAAATAAGATGCCCAATATTATTTCACTCCACCTCAGCAACTAATTTCTCATTATGGCTTTTACATATGCAACCCATACATTCCTGATCATGTATTTATTGTTGATCATGTGTAATGCTTTTTTAAATGTCTACTATTAGAAGCAATGCTGTCAGATCTATTCAGAGTTCACAGTATATCAATAAAAATACAATTTAATTTTATTCTATGATGCTGTGTAATATACATGCCAATTACAAGCAGTATAAAGTTGTTAAGCATAAGTCAGTCACACCATTTATTTTTTTTATTTTTGTTTCCATGCTTTTTACTTAATCTTTGCTATATTAAATCATTTACAATATTTTATACAGTATATGCCTCTTTACACTGCTGTTCCGTGCACATATTTACAATGCCATCAAATCTTTTCCACTGGTATAAGTGGCATATTTTACTTGCAAAATTACACCAAAAAAGCTCTCTGTAGTTTCAGTTGATAGAATTGTAAGGCCTAAGAATGCATGAACATAATATCAAACACAGTTTTATTAATGCAAACAATAACTATCGCAGTGGTTTCTGCAAACTGAATGTGTGTATATACTTATATTCTAAAATGTATATTAGATTTTAGAAGCAAAGGGCAGTTTCTTTTTTAAACCTTTGCAACATGCACCGATGTACTTTGTATGCAGCATGGATAATAGTTATTGTTTATAGATGCTCTCACATACGAAGTCTTTGCTGACTGCTGTACTTTGACATTTGTTCAGTGTGGTTTTATAGCAAATAATTGCATAAGTAAAACATTGTAGCTGCTGATTTGTTCTTGTTTAATAGTTAAAGTGAGGCCTTGTATTGAATTACAAAGCTTCGTTATAGATGAGATCACCCTTTTAGATATGCAGTACTTGTTTGTTAATGCTGTGGGCTAAAAAGCAAACAACAGCAGAGTGCTCTTTATATAGTCATACAAATCATCAATATCATACAAATCACTACTCTCAATACATGTCAAATCTATAAATGAATATTCACATTTCACAATAACTAACTTATAGGAAACAAACTCCAGCAATACGACTTTGGTCTTGTCAGTGCACTACACCTAGAGAGTGTGATATTTTCCTAAACTAAATCCTGTGAGATATAAAACCCTTTCAGTATCAGTCACACACACACACACACATATCAGTTTGTAAAAGGTAAACCAGGTTGCATGGACACAATGGAGTTTTTTTTGGTTGACATGCTTCTGGGAAATACAAGGAATTTTTTAAATTACAAGTCTTGCATATAACATCAAAACATACCAACATATTTTAACAGCTTCATTGATTATGGTGTTGTTCATATTGCTGATTTCCCAGTTGGTTCTGGAATCTTCAGGTTGACTAAAGAAGGCAACTCAGGGACACTTTGGTGGTGTACATTGGTGCTGTTTCTAGAAAGTAATAGTAATTTTTAAAAATTAAATGAGTTTGTGTAAAACTGCAGTATTATTCAAGCTTCCATTAATAACAAACAAAACATGAAACTGAAAGTGAATTTCATATTTCTTTGATCATTTTTGCTTGTAACTAATGCGTTTTCTGAACACTTTTTTTTTGCTGCTGCTGCATTGGCTAAGTAGTAGCTACTTAAAGGGCATTTATATTTCATCATTTGCATATGATAAATGTTTTCATCTTCATTCTGTGTGTTGCTTATATGACAACTTGGTAGAAACACTAGGTGTCATTGCTAACACACCCAAGGAAGCTTTCTGCTACATGGCCTTATAGGAGTTAAATAAGTAAGATGTATATCAGTAATGCTATGCATTGCTTGTATGTTGTAATGAATGAATGAATGTCGGAAACATTTGCTTTTAAATTGTTATCAAAAGTTCAGTTTCTCTACAGCATTTATAGGTGAACTGAGCTTAGATATTATATTTTAAAGATTATTGTGGGGGTATACCCAAGCCCTTTTGAATTCTCAATCAGAAAATCTTGATTAGTACAAGAGTATTTAAAAAATGTGTAACTGTTGATAGAGTGAAGCTTCTTTAAGATATTTATTTACCATTTTGGAAGAAGTCTCCAGTATCAGCAGTTTGTAACAGTCAGAGGTAAAGCGGTTCTTTTAAGAATTTTGACACAGAAAAGTCTTTAAAGACATGATTTTGTGCTTTGTGGTTGTTCAGTAACATGACAAGCTGCACTTTTTTTGTCGTTTTAATGTAAAGAGAGAGGAAAAAAGGCTGGGGAGGGAATTACTATTTATAGCTGCTATAACAAAGGTGATAACAGGAACCAACTTGTTTCATGGACATTCCACAACATTAACTGTAATGTAAACAGATAAATATGTTGATCTTTAATAAATAAAACATTTTTAGTGCTGGTAAATGTAAAGTGCTGTTGTATAAGTGGAATAAAGCACTCAGCATATGGTGTTATTGGAAAATAATCAACTTCAGGGATCCTACAACAGTATGCCATGTCATATTTTATTCCTTACATAATATCTTTCATGGTTTCTACAAATCATATGTAACTTACCTCTATCTTTGAGAGTCTCAATGTAGGTCTGCATAAACTCCTTGTCATGCTCAGGCTCCTCGAGTGTGTTATCTTTCTTATCCTCACTGACATCCAAGCTTATTGGATTATCAAATAATTTTATGAATCTAAAAATGACGTAAATTAAAAAAAATATATATATATTTATTAGCTTCAAATCAGCTGTAGTAAGAACAAAGATTTTGATGGCTAAATTCATACTTACTTTAGAGCTGGATTTTCTGTGAGGCCAGCAGGAATACAAGTCAGTTCATCTCCACTGACAACAAGCATTTTAAGGGTGACAATATTTGCTGTTGACATTGGCAGATATTTCAGTTTGTTTTTATGCAGGAACAATGTCTGTAACTCTTCCAGCCTAAAATACAAATTTAAACATCAACAAACCAACAGTGAACATGAAGTACCTTGTGAACAATAAACTAATATTAAATATGGATTTGCACACTGCATTTAGAACATGCTAAACATACCTATCAATATCTTCTGGCAAATCACGAAGACTGTTCTTACTGATGTCCAACCACTGAAGGCTTGACATTCGAAGTACACTGACTGGTATAGTGGCAAATTTATTTTCTGCTAGGTCTAGATGTTTAAGTTTTTTTAAGTTGCTCAGCTAACATAAAAACACAGTTATGTTAAATGTATTAACAACAAACATCTGGTATGTTAAAAGCACTTTTATGCAAGATTTAAGATCTTTCATTTCTATTACCTCAAAAGGCAATTCACTGAGGTCTAAATTTGCTGTCATTTCCAGCTTTTCCAGATTTTCACACTCTCCAAGCTCAGGCGGAATGCTTGATAACTTATTGTAATTCACATTCAGTTCTTTTAGGTTTGCCAGTTTTCCTGTCAGTGAGGATCAGTTTAGTCACAAAGTTCATAAATTATCAAACACATATAACAAAAATGCTTTCAAGAATGCTTGGTATATAGCAATTATGCGTAAGAGTGAAATAATATAGTGAGGAACTGACCTATCTCAGCTGGAAGCTGTATGAGTCTGTTTTTAGGCATGTCTAAGACACACAAGTCCACAAACTGTTCAATGTATTCAGGCAACTTTTGAATTTGTGTTCTTTGAATGTGCCATTCTCGCAGATAAGTCATATACTGAAGATCTTCTGGTAGTTTCTGTAATGCAGATAAAATCACAGGGGTTTTCTTTTCAAACACTCGTAGTGATTTTACAGCTTGTTTATTTGAAACTGTAAAAATCATGCTGATATTTACCCTCCATTTATCTCCACTCAGCTCAAAAATGAATTTCTTGTCTTCACTGTCAGTGCCTGAATGAAAAAGAAAAGCTCTAATGAACGTTATTTTAAAATTTGGTTGCAATATTTGTAATAATTGCATTATGCTACCGTTTAATAAACAAGATTAGGCAAGACTAGTTTTGCTGGACCAAAGGCTGCCAGTAGGCCATTCAAGCAATCATTCACATCATAAAGCAATCACTCACATCACCATACGTGTTAAACTAGGGTTTAAAAGAGGTGAGAGTCTTTTCATGGGTGCCAACAATGTGTAAACAATAAAGTTTAATTTCTGCTGTTATATGGACTTCTTACCATTGATATCATGGAACTGTGAATTAAAAAAGTTTTTGATATATCTTTTGTACATGATGACCACAGCCTTCTGAGTATACACCACCACCTTCTTTATAAATGTCTCAGGTGACTTCAGCACATGCACACTGGGTGTGTCAGTGAGCAAATTATACTCCTTCAAGGAAAGCCCTCTTGGCAAAAATCAAATATAACTGACAATAATGTTATGTAATCAGTTGACTTGTATAAGTATTTATATTTCAAGATGTAACCAAAGTGAAATATCCAATATATAATCATGAATCTCAGAGTTGACATGGACTAAAAAAAATTGAAGATTTCAAATGTGAAATATCATGCCCTGATCGGTACTATAGTAAATCCTGTTGCACAAGTAGTCTACACTTAATAGACGTTACCTTATCAGTAAACATACTTGTGTGAACTGTGGGTAAAATGCCCATTTCTGCGAAGGCTGATCTTTCCAGATAGCACTGGAGAGCAGTGACTTCTTTGGTCTTCATTTTTCTGCATGCTAGGCGATACTGCCATTCCTGATTTATCCTAAAAAAAAAAGCATAAGTTATGGTGGTGTCTGTAAAACTAGTTTTGATTTACTGGATTTTTGTTATCTTTTTGTTTATACAAAAACCTAAAATGTAAATCACTGACAATGATGTTTTCAGACTTATAAAATGCATAGAAAATAACCTATATATTCCAAGGCAACAACACCTTTACTAGTGTGAAAAAGCACAAAGAGTATTTTAGTTTTACTAATGACTAGTGTTCAGCACAAAAGGTCTGTCCATTTTTTTCTTCTTACTTGGCCAGGGCACTTTTGTTGATCCTTTCCTGTTCTTTCTTCTGACGCTGCTTGTATTTTTTCACTCGGCTCTCCCAAAGGTTGCATATCAGTGAGAGGTCATACATGGGAATGTCAATTCCAATCCTGTCCACCCTCATGCTTACTATTCCTGAATAAAAAGAGCTTCTAAAAACAAAAAAAGACAACATACAGCAATTTTTTTTATGTTTACATTTTCTTTAGAAATATTTTAAATGGGTAATAATACATTTAAGCACTGTCTATCTGAAAATATTCTAAGCAAAATACTAAGGCAAATTGAGAAATTGATCATTTACAAAATATACAATTATACAATATATACTATGTAATAAATACATCATATAAGTTTTATTAATTAGCACACTGCAGTATAAATTACAGAGATGTTACATAACCTGTCATTGTTGTCAAAGTCATACAAAGATTTTAAAAAAAAATAGACACCATTCAGCTATTTCAAATCAGCATGCACTATATATTCTTACCTTCAATATGTATTCTTTCGATGTATTCGTTCTTACTAGCTTTAGCTGTTTGTTTACCAGAGTGAAATGCAATCCACATCTATGAGTCATCTATATTTAGTATGACTGGGTAAGGTTCTATTTTTTACCATGACAGATATTATCTCCCAATGTCACACTCACTGAGATGTCACATGTTAACAGCCTCACACATACCAATTCCCCAAGTGACTCATTTATATACAACAATGGAGTGAATAATACATACAGGAAGTACAACAGTTGGTCAGAAATCCATCAAAATTTTGTTCAGGTGTGAAAATATCAAATGTGATATTAAGGTTCCTAGCATTAAGAAGTTACATTTTCAGGCCTTGCCACCGTCCTCCACACACACACACACACACACACACACACACACACACACACACACACAC